>JAMZAV010010517.1:0-21241 GCA_024449915.1 Sweltsa coloradensis
CATGAACGTGAGCATGAATTTGAACGTGACCGTAAACATGAACATGAGCATGAACGTAAACATGAACATGAACGTGACCGTAAACATGAACATGAACATGAGCATGAACGTAAACATGAACATGAACACGAGCATGAACGTAAACAAACATGAACATGACCGTAAACATGAACATGAACTTGAACGTGAACATAAACGTGAACATGAACATGAACATGAATTAGATACTGGTTCAAGGAACAAATGTAACTAATTGTTGTAAATAATGCATGATATTGTTCATTGCGTGGACCCTTATAGCAAAATTTATCAAATATTGCTCGTACTATTTTTCATTCAATCATATTGTGGGTAAAGTTAAAAGCGCAATTGTTCGCCAAAGGCAACTGAACAATCCATGTATGTGCTCACGTATTTGGGTATTTCAATTAACATTTACGTGGTACAGTGTAAACATCTAATGAATACATCTGCGGCCAAGATGTGGATTTGTACTTGAAGAGTTGAGAGAGAGAGAGAGAAAAGGATGAAGAGAAGGTTGGCAGTGAAGCAATGCTAAACATCATGCAAAGTGCATTCTTCTTTGTTTAATTGTTTATTTTTAAATTTACCTCTATCATGGTCAGTGATACTTAACTAATTCACAAAGGAGGACAATTACCCGTCACGTCGAAAACTTCTTTGGGTTTTAACTGTCCATACCTTGATTTAATTTTTACGTCTGAAACAGATATTACATTACAATCACATTTTCTCGAAAAATATACCGTTGGAGTATAACCGAAAAATGTGTTTTTACAACGGAGGTTTTCAAATCAGTAAGTAAATATTTCATTATACAAGTTATATTTTACACATATGCATTGGAAGATGAAAACTAAACGTATTTTAATAAAAATTGAAGTCACCATTATTTTTTTAAATTGCCACATATTTGGCCAACCTGACAGCGTTGAGTGACTAATATATTCACTCAACGCTGACAGTGCATAATTTAAATTAGTTTGGCATTTTTATCGAATATAGATTACATACACGCAAAAAGCGTTAATTACACGTCTAGTTGCATGCGGCACTTAATTAATATGCTCATAAATCTATGTATGTGTATTATCAACTATACAATAACCATACAATTACGATACTTAATGTTTTGGAAAATTCATATCACATCGTATAGAGCGCTCCATCTTCTCATGTCCACTCTGGCGGCGAACGCTGGAAACGCGCTAGTGAGGATAGAATCTACACATGCTATCCTCGCGCGTAAGAAATTAACTAATTGAGATAAGTATTGTGATGTTCTATCGCGCACACAAGAAACAGCACCTACATGGAATCTAGTCTTCAACATCATATTTTAACAGAAACATAATTCATTCCGTGAAAAAATGCATTGGAGACACTGAAAACGTAATCAAACGCCGACTGGTTAACCAACTATACCTACTGTTATTTTGTTAGTTACATATTTCGTACGTTGAATATTATCCGTCCACAATCCACCTACCCACTTGCCATTAGAGTGTATATTTGCTGAAGCCACTTATTGGAAGACAAGTGACTCAACATATGCACTGATTCGTTATTTCGTGTAAGGAATCTACAAGGAATTACGGAAACAAAACACATTCCCTCTCACTTAGGTAATTCAGTGGGATCTTAATAAAGAGTGGTCTTCATATTTATACTAGGAAAACGCTAAAGTCCCGCCGCGTTGATGGATGAGCGTTTTTTTTGTAAGTTTTTTGTTGACGTTTTTTGCGTTTGTTTACACTTTTCCTTTGCAAGTGCTTTTTGAATGCATTGTAGGTGATTGTTGTCAAGTTTCTATTGTTTCTTGTTAATTGGTATTATAAACCTAAAAAAACTCATATTAAAACCTTTATTTCTGTGGATTCTGACTAACTCTTTCTACTTTTTATTTCAAAAGGTACCACATCACCATAACCAATGTCCATGTGAAATCTGAACGTTGTAGCCCCACCCGTTTGGTCAGAATCGGCCCAAATGTGACGAAAATATCGCACTAAAAATTGAAAAACTAATATTAAAACCATTATTTCTATAGATTCTAGTTAACTTTTTCATTTTTTTCTTTCAAAAGGTACTACATCACCATAATCTTAATGTCCATGTGAAATATGAACGTTGTAGCCCCACTCGTTTGGTCAGAATCGGCCCAAATGTGACGAAAATATCGCACTAAAAATCGAAAAAATCGTAAAAGTACGATATTCATGAGAAATATTTCTTCGATTGTACCCAAAAGCAATACACCTCTAAGTTCAGAGAAAACGAAGGTCCCCTCAAAATTTCATCAAGATTGCTTATGCCGTTTGCCCGGAATCCTGCTAACAAACAGACAAAAATACAAACAAACAAACAAACAAACAAACAAAAAAAACATTGGAGCTAAATTTTTTGGGGGTCAGTGAAATTGAAGTTTTCGCTTCGCTCGCTACGCTCGCTACGCTCATCCAATAAAAAAATTCATACCTAGTTCATACCTAGTTGACATACTAATTCATTTTTGGCTTAAAACAATCAGTAGCCCTAGATTATATCACAATAAATGGGCTAAGTCCAGATTTACAAAACCCAACCTTGGCCGGGGATCGAACCCATGCCTCCCAAAAGACCACCGAGGCCGCGGTTGTTGCTGAATTATTGGTGCATTTTGATATTATAATATAATGAATATCAAAATCTTAAGTTATTAAATCACCACTCCCAGTTATTTAGTCCGCGCCCGGGCAGAGGGAGACCATGGGTTTAATTCCTGTTTTTGTTAAAAGTATTTATATTGGGATTTTCGTAATCACAATAAAACAATCAAATCCCCTCAAGAGTGGGTGAATAAGGTTTAAAAAATTTAAGTATTGCATTTTAATACCTGGGCTACCATGATTCCGAGAAAATTAAGCACAAGACCATGTTGACTTGTTATTCCCAGTGTTCTTTTATATTGGTGTTTTGTCCAGTATTTTTTTATTTTGCATTCTAATACTTTAGGAACGCATAACGTTTATTGTTTACTGCTTTATTGTATTCACTCTTCACAAAGCTTGAGTGGCTTTATTGTTGTTGCTTGAATTGAAACGCTGTGTGCTACTCTAGTATTGCATTATATTCCATATTTGGCCTATTATAGATTATAGAACATAACTTAATATTTTGCTTTGATATTAATAAATTTAGTCATTATATTAATATTATTTCAAAATATGTTTGACTCTGTAACGTTGTACTATGGAATAATACTACGGCCACAAAAATAAGCGGTTTATATCAATGTCTACGTTCACTGGCGCCCGACAGACTATATCCGTAGGTATTTTAATTATAAATGCTGATATAAATCTATATAAATACTAGAAATACTTATAAATAAATAAATACTAAATTTTGAATTCATAATGAGCCACATGATACCTATTCTATTCCCCCAAAACCTTATATATTTACACTGTGCTTGTGTAGGATCATATGGGTGTTTACAAAGGTATCCTCACTCGGCGGCCATGACGGTGCTACGCCCCCGCGACACTAGCGCATTCTCTAGGTGATTTGAGTCCTCTATAACTTACAAGCAAGAACCTTATGTTAGGAGCAATACAAAATCCGCGCGCCAGACGATGTTTTCAGACCAGCTACTACTCACAGTTTTGTCGAGGAAACGGAGGTGTCGATGAAACGGCGGTGCCGGGCTTCTCAAAGTTGTCGATGAAACGGTGGTCACGAACATTTCAAATATTAAATGAATTTGTCGATGAAACGGCGGTGTCGATGAAACGAAGTGTCGATGAAACGGCGCGCCCCCTTTAAATATACTACATAATTTTGAAATTTTCCTTCGTTCCTGCAGTGGGACCCACCCTAATTCTAAAATCATTTCTGAGGGGCTGTGTCTTGGACCAAATTTTCCTAGCACCTTCCTTGCAGCCCTTCTTTGGACCATTTCTAGACTTTGGATATGAGACTTTGTATGTGGGACCCATACCAAACAGGCATATTCCAATGCTGGTCAATTACTACCTATCTCTAAATATGCTTTTTCTTTTACTACTGAACTACTTCCTCTAAGATTTCTCATTATAAAATTTAGGCTTTTGTTTCCATTTATTATTACTCTATTTATATGATGGCTCCAGTTAAGTTTTGCATTTAAATGAACCCCCAGATATTTGCAGTTGTCCGTATACTGAAGGATTGTGCCTTCAATATTATATTGGTACTTGAAGCATTCTTGTTTGGTTGTAAACTTAATTAGTTGGCTTTTTTCTCCATTGAGACTCATTTTATTTATCTTGACCCATTTCACTATCCTGTCGATCGCTGCTTGAAATTTTAGACAGTCATCTGCATTTTGTATTTCCATGTATATTATGCAGTCGTCTGCAAAAGTCTGATTTTGATATTTATATCTAGTCCCTCTCCTATGTCATTTATGAAAATTAGGAATAATAAGGGGCCTAGGATACTACCCTGGGGTACCCCTGAATTTACTTCTAACTCATTAGAGTATTTATCACCAACTTTTACTACCTGAGTTCTCCCCGAAAGCCATTTATTTATCCATTCACACATTCACCATTCACTCACAACATTCACAGCCAAAGACTTGAAGGAGAGCTTGACTGCCGTTTTTTTTTTTTTTTTTTTTTACAAATTTTTGTATTTGGGAGGATATCACATCTTTTTGCTGTTTGTTTCATATCAAGGCGTGAAATACTTGTAACGAAAATTCAAAGAAAGAAGGAAATTTCAAAATGTAATTTTCCATCTAAATTGCTCGATGTACGGTTTAAACTGAGTTTGATTCACTTTCTAAATATTATATAAGACTTAAATTGGTGGCTGAATAGCTCAGTTGGTGAGAGCATGGACTTAGAATAGTAACTGGCGTTAAATCCATGGTGAAAGCATAGCCCGTACGGCTAAGGTAATGCCTAATTTCATGCTGATAACTCATTAGGTGCCTTCATGGTGAATGCTGGAAATCAAGGTAAAAATAATATAAACTAATAGGGATGGGGGTTGAAAAAATGTGGTTTAGGAAATGAGAATAGGCCGATTGGGTTAAAACACATTAAAACATAATTTTAATAACTAATTTGAATAAAAATTCAATTTTGGGTTAGGCTATGAATTATTCCAATTTTAGCTCATGATTTAGGGGTGTTGGGGTGGAATATCGCTTGCCTCTCGGCGGATTATTTTTCATATTATTATGTACCATCATGTCAAATTTCATGCTGATAACTCATTAGGTGCCTTCATTGTGAATGCTGGAAATCAAGGTATAATAATAGGGATGGGAATGTGGTTTAGGAAAATGAGAATAGGCCGATTGGGTTAAAACACATTAAAACATATTTTAATAACTAATTTGAATAAAAATTCAATTTTGGGTTAGAGCTATGAATTATTCCATTTTAGGGGGTGTTGGGGTTGAATATCGCTTGCCTCTCGGCTGATTATTAATTCTGATATTTTTATCTACCCCCATGCCAAATTTCGCGCATGGAGCCTATAATGGTTTAAATGGTTAAAATGGTTTTGGTTTTGGTTTTGAAAGCAAAAGTGCATGAGTCCGAGGTACATCTAAGTGTGGTCTAACCGTCTAAGTTTCATAGATCTAAGATAAGGCTCTTATTCCTCTCTGTCAGAATCCACATCCAGCCACCCACCCAAAAAGCCGTAATTTTTAGACCTAGTTGAGGCACTTATTTAACACAGAACGGGTTATCGGATCGGTCTGATTTTTTTTTTGAAGGAAATGGACCACATATCAGGTCAAATACCGAGTTTCAAGATTGTAAATATTTCAGGGCGGCGTGTGCAGATAGCTGAAAAAAAACAACTCGGGTAGGAGTAAACTTAGTCATCGCCTTCTAAGCAGTCGCTTGCGCTTGGCTGCGGGCGAACGACTGTCGCCCTAGATTTAGAAAAAGTCTTTGAGCGCGTCAACCGTAGGTCATTATGCGCCACTTCAGCCTAGAGAACCTTGGATCTTATTAACTACGTTAATAGAGAAGCGCGTTTGGATGTTCGTGTTAAAAATTTCTGGGACTCACCGCCCTAGAAATGTGGCGTTCTCACCGTCCAAAAGTATGTAATTGGATGTAGTCAAATCCATGTCAAGCAATTTAATATATTCTAATAGTTTGCCTGAGGCATGAACCTACGCCTAATAATGATAATATCTAATATAAAAATGTATATATATTATAACATCCATTGTTAACGAATAATACCTTACTTATCTGCAAATTTGTATATTCAACATTGTACTTTGTTTGGTCCTTGAGTTGATTACCGACGATAAACCGGGGAAACTTCCTTATCGACTCTGGTTGCCATGGTTACCAAGACCTTGGGCTCACTGCCTTTGCTAGGATTTTGATAGGAATTATCAAGAAACCAATGGATTACCCAGGCGGTGAGCCCTAATAAATGTCTAAACGCGCTACGTATCTAGAAGATAAAGCGGCGTTTACTTCAGCCTAGGAAATCGATGGAAATGTGTTGTGCGTTGTTTTCGGTTCTTTTAAACGCATTTTCCAGAAACTATCGCAGAGGTAGAGAACAGCTCATAATCTATTCTCATTCTTTATGGTTGTGTGATGGTTGATTGTAAATATAAATTTAAAATCTTTATAGGCCTCCTATAATTACTAATATTATACAATATAGATTTTATATCCAACTCGACCACATTCACAAATAACATATTAGTACAATGTATTTTTTGAACAGCTGCTGTTACTTAATTTTATTTATTTAATTTTATTTATTGGATGAGAGAAGCGAAGACTTCAATTTGACTTTGTGTTTTTTTGTTTGTTTTTTAAACGAGGAGCGTAGCGAACGGATCTCCATTCAACTTAAATGGCGGTCAATCTTTAGTCTGCGTGCGTGTGTATGTGAGTGTGTGTGTGTGTGTACGTTGAAAATCAGTCGAATCGCTAAACAGATTGCACTGAAATTTTAAACAGACATCCGGTACGAGTTTATTGAGAACTGCTAACCAATGTTTAGAAACTAGGAAAACGCTTAAGTCCCGCCGCGTTGTTGGATGAGCGTATTGGTGCATTGAGCTGCCATGTGTTAAGCGGATTTTCTGTTGTTCTGTGAAAAAATTATAACTAAGTTCAAATTTTTTTAAAATTTAAATTTAAATTTAATAAAAAATAAACTTAAATTTTAATTTTTTTTAATTAATCGTAATTTTAAAAAAAGAAAAAAAGAAAAAAATTGGGATTTTCATAAGAAATAATTATTCGATTGCGCTCAAATTTCACACGAATATATAAATTAATAAAATTAAGGTTCTGTGAAAAACTTATTACAATAGGATCAAGCATGTAGGTGTAATAAGTAAAAAAATTGTTTTAAAAAAGAAAAAACCCACAAAGTTTCTATTTTCATTAGAAATAATTTTTCGATTGTGCTCAAATTTCACACGAATATCTTAATTCATAAAATTAAGGTTCTGTGAAAAAATCTTTAAAATCGGATAAAGCATGTAGATGTTATAAGTAAAATAAATTTTCAAAAAATCGAAAAAAATCGTAAAATTGCGATTTTTATGAGAAATAATTTTTCGATGGCGCTCAAAAACGTGGCAGTTCTAAGTTCAGAGATTTTGAAGGCCTCGGTTTAGTCCGGAATCGTGCTAACAAACAGACAAAAATACAGAAAGAAAGAAAGAAAAAAAACATTCCGGATTTTTTTCTCCAGTGTAGTGAAATGGAATCTTCGCTTCGCTCGCTACGCTCATCCAATTATTTTAACGACAATGGTTTAGATTTTAAAAATATATTTTTGTTTGTTATTTACCTGGCTGTGAAATGCCGTGCCCATGCAAGGTCTGTCGAATGTTGAACGTCAAGGTACCCCCAAATTCCGCTCGTAGATTGAGTAAACCTTGCAATATTTACACGTGTTTCGTACCGGTACTGGCTATGTTTTCTATAGTATTGTCACGGACAAGTCGCGCTAGCGCGCGGCTTGAAGCCGCTACGCGGAGGGCGTGGAAAACCTCGTACTCGGAATACCTCGTAGTTGGAAAACCTCGTTGACGCAACAAAATTGCGAATCGGTCTGCGTACGGCCGCGATACGGTAGTTTGCGGGTAACGTTTGTCATTTATCCGAAGTCCTGGGACAAATTTGTTTTCCGGGACACTTTTGGTACGCCGCCGGACGCTGTCCGCCGCCTCTATAAGTACGGTGCAAAATGATTTTCGAAATCGGATCATTTTTACGCCTTTTGTGTAAAATGTGTGAGAAATGTTTTCCTGGAAAAGTTGTTCGGGACTCTGGTAGACTGTAATCGCCGTCCCCAGCATGTTAAAAAAATTGACCCACTTTAATAACTTTTCGAAATTATTCGGGACGTCAAATATTTTCGGGACGCTTTTCCGGTACGATTAATTTTTGCCTTGTCCGTCCGGTTCTATAGAGCCCTAGATGCCGAAAAATGCCGAGCTATTAAAAGAAACAATGTTTTAGGATTTCCAAAAAATGACCACCATTTTTAAAGAACATTATTCAGTATTAGGTCCGTAACCTCTGATGCGACCCCCTAACGCCATTGGAATCACCCCAAAAATGACATGGCCTGAAGATATTGATGAAATGTCTTAATTTCAATTTCCAAAACACCACTTAGCCCCCCCCCCCCCCCCCCCAAATAGTGTAATTGAGACCTCGCGGTTGGTCAACTTTCGGGTACGTCAAAGTCTTAGCCTCATTCGCGCGGTTCCGTAGAGTCCGAGATGGACCGGATCAGACATACTGCACATTTTTCATAAATCCGGGACAAAAGTTTTTCCGTGACACTTTTCCGGTTTGGTACCTGATCGGACTGTAATTGTGGAAGATACAAAAAAAAGTTTATCCCCAAAATGACCAACCACTATTTTGAGAAATTCAAAAAAGTTTTTGGCCTCGTCGAAATGAAGGTGTTTCGGGGACTGCGGCCCCCTGACGTTATCGGAAGAAAAAATAGAAATTTTAAATTTTGAAAATGTCCCAAAAAGGGTGACGGAATGCCTGGATCACTGTTTTGACTTGAAAAATTAACCACTCAATATAACCACTGCTGCGCTTGACATATACAGTTTATATAGCTCGAGACGGACCCGATAGGACGAAAATTGCCCGAGCTATAAAAGAATCAATGTTTTTTGGATTTTCCAAAAATGACCAACCATTTTAAGAGAAACGAAACTAAATTAGTATTAGGGCCGTAACCTCTGATGCAGCCCTTTGACACCATTGGAATCCCCCCAAAAATGAAATGGCTTGAAGATATTAATGAAATATATTAATTTCTATTTCCAAAATACCCCGCCTACCCCTCCCCCCCAAAAAACAGTGTCATTGCGGTGTCCAGTCAAAACAGTCCTCGAAATTCGGATTCGTCCTAGAAAAAGTTACTAAATTTCACTGAATAATCAAGGTTTAGATATTATAAAACTCGCCTTCCCCCCCCCATCAACCCTCACCACTTTGTCCTCTCGATTCCCTCGTGTTCGTTGATGCTAAACCCTTGTATTCCCAGAACAAAAAAAAATGACTTTGCCCCCCCCCCCCCCCCGCCACCAGAAAGAAGCCCGGACACTGCCCAACCCTAAAGGAAGTCGCTATAGTATGAACACATTTATTTCTATTAGTGGAAGTCTTTGTCATCTCGATACTTTTGTTGCACTTAGGCGGCTGAACCCCACTATTGGGAAGTCTATGTTGTCTCGATACCCATGTTGCACTAAGGCTGTCTAAACGCTTCTATGTCATGATGTTATCGATGTGCATGTACATATGCTGCAGTTTTATATGGACATTAATGACTGGATTTAAAAATAGTTTCCCAATCAGAACCCCCAACTACAACCAGACTCAATGCCTGACTTATTACATCACTTCATAGCTAAAAATAGATTTCTTATAATGTACGTGTTTGTCTCTTCAGTTGGGAGCCTCTTGCAAACTTACGAACGTGATCAGTATAAATTTGCGGCCAAAAATACACTGACGAGAATATTCAAAATTTTAATGTCCCTTTTTTGAGCCTAGGATCTGAAAACGAAGGGTTTTTGAGATGTTGTTGGCCGTAATCGCCGAACCTTTGACGTATTTTATAAGCCAACAAAGGTAATCGAATCGTTGAAGGCATATCCGTTAAATAACGTTTTTCTTTTGCATGCATACGAAAAATTACGTTTTTTTATCGGCCTTGGTTTTACAAACCACGTTTAAGTACCGTTTTGGCGCTCAGGACATCCGAAATAGGAGTCGAAGTAATTTTTTTTAGAAAGTTTGATCTTGTTAGAAATTAATGAGAGCTACATGGTAGGGACATAAAAGTCGAAATAGGGCCCGTTTTAGGGCATTCAAAAAAAGCATGTAGTAAAAGAAGTTTATTTTTCTATGCAAAACCGGACACGAATTGCAATCTTGTCTCCTCCCCTGTCTACCCTTCAAACGTAACCAAATGCGTGATGTTTGGTATGACAATTTCCGTAAAGATCGGACACAGTGGTTTTTGCCATTCGTGAATTTTACATAAAATATTTACCGTGCTTTTTGTGACTTTGAATGCAAAATTTAACTATCGAAAGTGTCCCGGACCGAACTCGAATGCTTCGCCCTGACCCTAGTTCGATCCCAGGTTCTCAAACCAATTTTATTTGAATTCCTTTCTACTTGCGCTACATTTACGAGCATTGGTCGTTCCAAATCGAACTGAGGAAAACTAAAATTTTAAGCTTTTAAAGTTGCACTGCGAAATGTTTCAAAATTTGCAAAATTTGCGATTTTTTCCCGCGCAATCGGTAAGAAATATCGGGCAATTTTTTTTAACTCCTTCGCTATTTCATTGCCTTTCGGAATTGGCAAACCTCGAGGCTCTACCGCGCATTTAAAAAAAAAAATGGAAAATGGAAAATCCAAACAATGTCCAAAAAAAAAAGAAAACGGTACACATTTTTGCCATCTGGACCCCCGCGTTAACTCCGCACGGGCACTTCTCACACGCCGTAAGTGAATTTGAAAATTCAGGATTTTTTTGAGAATTTTTTATTTAAACAGCAAGTGTTAACTTTTTTTCAAAATTACGCGCATTTCAAAATGTTCATCGTGGCCCCGGCCAAAGTATTGGAACGGTACTAAAACCCTTAACGGTGCTTGTACCCGGAAAGATTCCGAACGCGCCGGTACCGTCGGCGTTCGGGTGCAAAGCCTACTTTGGGCGCGGCAACCGTAAGATGAAAAATTATGACTTTTTGATGCCAAAACGGACACGCATGTCAATTTGGTCATTCCATAACTAATACACAAATGCTACAAAATGTGTCATGTTTGGTATCCACGATTATCGTAAAAGTCCGACTTAGATCCTTTTACCATCCGTAAATTTTAGAAAAAATGTTTACCATGCTTTTTACGATTTTAAATGAAACTCAAACTGTAAAAAGTGTCCGAATCGTATTCGAAGACATCTACTGATCCGGGGTTTGAACCAAGGTTCTCAAACTTATTTTATTAAAATTCCTTCATCATTCCTCTACATTAATGTGCCTTGGTTAGCGGAAATTAAACCAAGGGGAGTCGATTTTTTTACTTTTTTAAATTGCACTGTAAAATTTTCAAAATTGTCCAACTTTGGGATTTTTTTTGCCCATTTTGAAAAAAGTGTGGGCAATTTTTTTTTAAAACTTGTTACCCAATTCATTGGCTTTTGTAATTGGCAAACTTTGGGGTTCTACCGTAAACCCAAAAATTTCCAAAAATTTGGAACCGGAAAATCCAAACAATGTCCCATAAAATGAGAATTAAACTATTTTCCAAAAATGTTTTTCCATAGGCCGCCAGTTTGTTTTTATGTTTCCACGTTCAAACAACAAATGACGATTCGGGAATGCTCCAGGTAATATATCTTTTTTTTAGATTTCTCGTTTCAAAATCCAAAATGTTTATCGTCGTCCCGGCCAAAGTATGGAATTTGGTCCGGAACCATTCGCCGTGCTTGTGCCCGTAATTATTTCGAACGCGTCAGTACCGTCGACGTTCGGGGGCAAAGCATACTTTGGGCGCGGCAACCGCGAGTACAAAAATGCCCCAAAACGGTGTTTTTCGCGATTTTTTACTTTTTGACCCGGAAACAAATTTTTTGCGGGTCGTGGCTATTTTTATTCGATAAATTCGATCCTTTCTCGTGGAGGTGCGTCCAAAATTTACGCGTTTATCCCCATTTTTGGCGGAGAAAACGTCTTGCGTGGAAAAAGTCGCTTTCCGCTCCCAGTCCGGAGTTAGAAGATTATATTATTATTAGCCGATGATTGGATGAGCGAAGCGAAGACTTCAATTTGACTTTGTGTTTCTTTGTTTGATTTTTACTTTACGTTTATTTTACGTTACCCCAAGAAAAATAGGTCGGGTGTTTTGTTTTTGTTAGTTTTTTTGTCTGTTTGTTCGCTCTCTACCGGGCAAACGGCATATTATGCGATCTTGATGAAAATTGGAGGGGACCTTCGAAATCTCTGAACTTAGAGCTGTATTGTTTTTGGGTACAATCGAAGAAATATTTCTCATAAATATCGTACTTTTACGATTTTTTTCGATTTTTAGTGCGATATTTTCGTGATATTTGGCAAACGGCTACTCCGATATTGATGAAACTTTATAGGAAGGAACGTTTAAAATCACTGAAATCATTATGTTATGATTTTAAATACCTTTGAAAAAAAAATTCTTATAGAAATCGTACTTTAACGATTTTTTCTCCGGTTTTTAATACGATATTTTCGTGATAGTTGGGTCGATTTTGACCAAACGGGTAGGGCTACAACGTTCATATTTTACATTGACATAAAGATTATGGTGATGTAGTGCCTCTTGAAAGAAAAAGTTGAAAAAGTTGGTCAAAATTTATAGAAATAAAGGCTTTAATATAAGCCTTTTACAGGTGTATAATACATATTATATACATGTTATACATACATACATACATGTTTATACATGTTCATGATAAAAGTAGGGCTAGTGTTTGTCGAGTACAGAATAGTCATGTACAGTTTTAAAATTTCATAATTTTCATGTTTATACCCTGAATCTACTGTAGATAGATAATCATCACTATACGCATCAAGGCACACGCATATTGACTTGAGTGATTTTATTTTTATCATAAGACGTTTCTGTCAAAATGGAGTCAAATTTTGAATCTTATTCTCAGCAGCGGAAATTTGTACTAAAATTTTTTCACAATCACTGGATTTTTTCTTGTCCCAATCTGAGATCTAACAACAAAATTGCAGCTTGTTAGCAATGCTTCGTACGGTATCAATTTAGGATTATCAAAAACCTGCATTAGGTAACAACATTATAAATTAGGCCTATGTTTGTTGGTTTTGATAGAATGCCTATATCGGCTAGGTTAGTTTATGTGGTTGGGGAAAGAAGAAAGGAGACCAACAGCTTACCTTGAAAGTGTTGGGTAGCTGTTAAGACTTGGAGATGACATAGATTTACACGAAAATCACAAGATGTTGAAACGTTTCGGCTTACGCGGTCACTCGACCGTTGGAGAAGAAGTGGCTAAATTTGAAAAGTACTATTATGTTTGGTTAGTCAGTTCAAAGGCAGGAGATTGTTGCTGTACTGTTCTATCCATCCAGATCTATAATATATCAACAACTCTATGAAGTTACCGGCTATGGTTTAAGTCTAGTGATTTGCCCGGCAAGCAAATTGGTCGAGTAGGATTTTGAAATTTCTGGATTGAATTAAATAGTATCAGCATCGATAGATACTAATACAACCCTCCGTCAGCAGGTTCCCATTTTCCTTGGTTCTTTTGTTTACACAAAAAACATTATTTTATTTGATGGAAATAAAATTGACTGACTTGAATTTAGGACCTTGTTTTCAGTAAGTAGCCTTGATTGTTCAAATAAATACTGACACCAAAATAGGATTAACCTATGGTAATGTGGCATTTTCTTTTATAACTCATTCTTTTTGATTTGTAGGCCAGGGGCAACTTGTTTTCAGTTTTGAAACATATTTGTAAGAGAGAGTTTGGTTAAAGTGCAGAACTTTTTTGAATCTCAAGTTTGAGTTTGACTCCAAACAGGACATGATCTGCCTGGAAAGCATCTATACGAGATAGGAATCACCGATATTAGCACTTGCATTCTCTGTGGGAGCAAAGAACAGGACAGAGCATCTGATGAGATGTTCTAGTCTTAAAGAATGGACAACCAGGCACAAACTGTGAGGAAAGAGGCCTACTGGGAAACAAACAAGAAAATATATGATGGCCTGCCAAAACTGTGGTCATAAAAAGAAGAAGTTCAAGTTTGGTTCAAAACTTAAAAAATGAAGGTTTGCCCATCTCAACTAGCTATGAACTTATTGCATGAAACCATGACTACTTTTACCACACAGCTCTGAAACGGTTTAGTTAAAAGATTGAAAGTCAAAATGGTCAAAATGGACTTAAAACGGTTTGAAGATGTTGATATAGGCTACCTGTCGGTTTTGGCCGAAAACACTTTAGTTCCAATCAAAAGTGATGTGGATAACTCGAGTCAGCCATTAACATATCAAACATTTCAAGGGAAATGACAACACCATGGCAAAGCGATGCATAATCAATCATAATTCAAATCATACATTAATACTGATTCAAATTGATTTAATTTAAACTTCCAAATGACTTCCAAAGTTAAAAAATAACCCCACAACATATTAAATCTATTTAAAGTGATTGTACTGAAAAATGGAATTCTTAAAAGAAGAACAAGAAGAAAAAGTCAACTACATTAAAGCTTAAGAAAGGAAAATGAAAAAACAAAAAAAAAACCGAACCAGTTAAGAAGAAAAGAAAAAACGTTCGAAAATCTATAGAAATAACTTATTGTCAAAAATGTTAGTCATGAATCCCTTTGAAAAAGCTACTTGGCCTACAAATAAAAGAGCAAATTAGTTTATTAGCCTTGCCATTCAATATTTCAAACCTGATCAAGGGAAATTGAAAATCCATAGCGATGCCATATCAATCTCATAATTCAAATCATAGATACTACTGATTCAAATGTTGACTTTAATTTAACTTCCAAATGACTTCCAAATTTAAAAAACATACCCTCCCCTACACCATTATCTATACTTATTGAAAGTTTTGTACTGACAAAATCATATCTTAAGATAAACAAGAAGAAATGTCACTCTTAAGTTTCTTAGCATAGAAAATTGCTTTCCAAAAAAACCTCGAACCGTTTTGGGCGAATCGGTTCAAAAATC
This sequence comes from Sweltsa coloradensis, assembly GCA_024449915.1. Taxonomy (NCBI): domain Eukaryota; kingdom Metazoa; phylum Arthropoda; class Insecta; order Plecoptera; family Chloroperlidae; genus Sweltsa; species Sweltsa coloradensis. The sequence continues at coordinate 15,318 of JAMZAV010010517.1, forward strand.
TATTGATATAACTTATGTTCAAACTGTTAGCATGAATCGTTTGAAAAAGGGCTAACTTGGCCTACAAAGTAAGGGGAGCAATTTAATTTTTATTAGCCTTGCCCATTAAACTATTTTTTGTCAAAAATGTTATGCCAGTGGTAAGTTTGAATAAAGTTAAACATTACAGTGCCCTGGAACAGGCCTAAACATATTTAAATACAAGATTGAGAATAAGTACTATAAAAGTTAAAAATCCGGAATCAAATTGCTTAAGAATGCCACAATAAGGTGAATGAAATGCAAATATATACTTTTCTAATTTTGTCTATAACCTACTCTGCCCCCATTGTGTCCTTCGATCAATTTGTTTTTTTGTTACAAAAAACAAAGTGATGTCTGTTTTTGTAGTAGCCACATGATATGTTTTTTTTTCAATTATAATCCTGCTTTATCATGAAAGGGATTAAAACCAAAAACCAATATGAAAATTTTCTCCCATGTACAGTAAGTACACCCGGCGTCAGAAGTATTTCCAGGGCTGGGCATTATAGATACAACGATGCCCTTGATTTACTTCTGACGCCGCATATACTACATATTTGGAAAGGTACAAAGGTACTCCCACTCCAGAGCTCAAGAGTTGTGCCTGAGCGTGTATCATATCAATTACCATATGATTGTAGTGGTCCCCCAAGCACTGGTAAGCTTGTATAAAAGGTTTAGGTAGGGAACCAACAGCTTCCCTGGAGGGCGATTCTGTAAGGTCGGCGTTAAATGTGGTATATAACCCCCACCATGTTAACCATACGGTGGTGTAAATTTAAATTGAACATAGCTCTTAGAGAATCACCCTGCGGGTTGGCGGCGGCAGGGTATCACGAATTTTATTATGATTTCAGCTCTACTGACTTTGAAGAGAAAAGCAATAATAATGCACTGCTTGCCACTTAGATCAGCATGGAGCTTGGGTAGGTATCTAAAATATAGGCCTACAAAATATATGTCACTTAAACACACATGGGCATAGGCTCTATGCCCTACCTACAGTACCGGTTCTAAATAAGCAATAAAACTTTGTTGATTGATTTGGGTATTGCTTAACGTCTCATATTAATGCACTTTGGCTAATCGAGACGGTGAGTGGTGATAGATAAGGATGGGAAATATGAACCCGAAGGGAGGATGGGAAACCCGGTACCGGCACATAGTCTACTCCTTTCGAAAAGTACCAAGGGGACCAAGGGCTTAACGTCCCATCCGAAGGACGATGTAACCTTGGCAGTCATATAGGTTCCTCCACTAACCCGGACTGCCAAGCAGACATCGAGGAGTACGAAGCCGTTACACTAGCTCTCGAACCCTCCGATCTGCTCTAACCAGCGATATACGTGAGTTTCAGGGCAGAGGGGTCACCCACTCTACCCCTGACCACGCCCGAGTTTGCTTAACTTCGGGTGTTCTAGTGGAAAGATAATAATTAAGATAAGATAAGATTTGATAATATGATATGATCAATATTTAATTAATCAAGTACAGTACATATAATTCTGACAAATAGAGTTCTATAGTATAAAAGCCAGGTAGGCTCTATACAATGCACAAAAAGCTCCTCATTTACTACCCACCTACCTATATAACAATAACAATATTATACATTTATGCATTGTTACAAAATATACATCACATTAAGTATGACTTGATAGTAAGATAACTATGTTAAAAAAATACTGGTTTCAGTAAGTAGTACATGTATTTTAAAATTAAATAAAGTTTTAGTTAGATGAAGATCATAGGCCTAATATCTGCTCATTGAGAAAAAATATACAAACATTGCTCTTTAAGATAACTAGGTAGCACTATTAATATTATATTCATACATCTGGTACAATATTGGGTAGGCCTACTATGGTACGGTATACTATTGTATTTGGGATTCCACTTGTGACTTGCCTATGCCACATAGGGTTTATGGCTAGTGCAGGAATGGTGGTTTTATGATGGGGATTAGTGCCGAGTGCTGACTACAGGGTATGGTTCTGTAGTTCTATGAAAAGAGTTTTCTGTCTAATTGTTAAATTTTATCATATTTACATGGACGGTGATTCATCATTAAGATTATAAGTTTATTATAACTAGGGATGTCAAACAATATAAAAATTCATATCGATAATTGCGCCAAAATGAGAATAATATTGTGATTTATCGCAATAATATTGTGTCCAAAAAATATTGCGCGGATACGGTCACTTTGTAATCATATTACGATATATTGGCATAAAACTAGCTTTTCTCGCATTTGTGTCAATTTGAATTGCGCGCCATCTCAACTCTGGTCGGCGGATTGGCCACCACCTATGACGGGCCCCTCGATGCCACTACCCACGAGCCAATGTGCGAGAGGGAGCGGTGAAGCGAGAGAGAGAGCGAGCGACAAGTGCTGTTCCTCGATCGGTGCAGCAGGTGGGTGGGTGGGGTGGGGTGGGGAGCAGTATCGTGAAATACATCACGAGCAAAAAAACCCTCTTGAGACGCCGGGAATTCCATGAAATCCACTATTCAAGAGAAAAATAAGTTTAGCAGTGTCCATTACTTACATAAACGTATATATACAATACTGAATTTGCTATTAAAAATCCGGATTCCCGATAATTATCACGATATCGCTCAACCCTCAACAAATCCACGAGAAGTACTCTCGCAAGGCGTAATATTCACTCGCAACGAGGTGGCGCGGGTAAATCGGGGTCTGGGGCAAAGCCCCAGCCGCCGGAGGCAAATCAGCTGAAGGCGGAATATTTTTGGGGTCCTGTGTTATATTTGGTGGCCTAAAACGCGATTTGAGGCAACATCTAATCTTAAAAAAACGATTAAAAGAAAGCTCATATTGCATTACTAAGTCCTTACGTCACGTCATAGGAGTTCGATCCTCGGTCAATAGTAGGCCTAGGCCACACAAAGCCTAGGCCTAGGATCGCGGCACAATGCGAGTTCAAATAGGCCTAGGGCCTACCACCTGCTGGATTTACATCTATGTTTTCATGAGAATGGGCAAGGTCACCGATTTTATAATTAAAATAAACTACTTTACGCCTAGCCTAGGCTCTATTGTGATTTCAACCTAGCAGCTGACCAAAGATTCTATTATTATTTATTAATGCAGTTGACGTTTGCAAGTCTGCGAGATGCTCGACAAGTTTCACGATTTCATTATTACACTTATTATCAGGAGGATGTTGCACGGGATTTAGGGTTATTGGTGGATTCTCATATTTCTCTCCAATAACGTCCGATGAAGTTAAAAACATAATTAAAAAATGATTTTGTAGTTCGCGTCGATTTTACGCCTAGTTTAGGCGTCTTGTCTCTTTGTTACGTGCGTTGTTGGGTAGCCTGGAACTTGACCTTGACTTTTTGATACTTCGTTTTTGGCGAGTGGTTGGTAACAGGCCATTGGTAACAGGCCATGCTGCGCATCAGGTTATGCGTAGTAGTTGTATTGCAGGTGCGGCGATTCAAATGCTAGATCGTAAAAAATCGCGGTCGCACGATAAGTTATTTGCGAGTGTCAATTTGCTAACTCGCAAGCAACAAATTTTCACTCGCAAATTGCGAGCTTGCGAGTGGGATTGTCGAGGGTTGATATCGCTAGCAATATTGATATCGTCTGATTATTGCGATACAGCCACCCATATCGTGATAATATCGATAATCGATAATTATCGTTGACATCTCTAATTATAACTCATAAAGACTATTACTTACTGGCCAATAGTATTTCCTACTGCCATTAAATTGATAGGTACACTATATTTGAAGAATAATATCACAGCATCGTAGCAATTCTGGTATCACGTGCAATAAAAGCAATTAGGGGGTGTACGGTGGCGGTGGCGTGTTTTCTTGAACAGGATCTCTTCTCTGGCTACTAATTGCAAAAGTTTCCAAACCATCCCAGTCTTCCACCAACTGCTGGTGATGGATGCCGTTTATTGGACGCACATGGCTCTGTAGTAGATTACTTGCAGTTGCTAACAAGGCTGCCACACCTGGTGAAAATAAATATAAAAATTAAAATTATGGTATGCTACTAACTACAATAGTATGATTATTTTCGTATATTTAAGGCCAGAGTTTAATTTTTTTTTACAATGGGCTTAACAATCAAAACAAAATAATGGCGGGAGGGGTGCATAAGGGATGCCATATCATAATATCGTACCCTGCCATATCAGTGGCGGGAAGAAATTTCACCGAGACCCATAGATGCAAGTTACCAGAAATTAAATACAGCACAGCACTCTAGTTGAACTAGAACAACAAGTAATACACTCTTGCACATTGGCTACTTCAAGTTATAGTTTATAACTTTATAGTGCCATAGAGTTTGGACGACGGGACGGGGAAAAGCCAGCCAAATGACAACACAATTGAGGCAGAGCTGCAAACTACCAAAGACTATCCATATATTATGTAGGCAAATAGAAATATATTTCTAACAACTAGGAAAACGCTTAAGTCCCGCCGCGTTGTTGGATGAGCGTAATTGGTGCATTGAGCTGCCATGTGTTATGTGGATTTTCTGTTGTTCTGTGAAAAAATTATTACTAAGCTAAAGATTTTTTAAAAATTAAATTGAATTGTAAAAAATTAACTTAAATTTTTAATTTTTTTAATAAATCGTAATTTAAAAAAGGAAAAAAATCGTAATATTGGAATTTTCATAAGAAATAATTATTCGATTGCGCACAAATTTTACACGAATACATTAATTCATAAAATTAAGTTTCTGTGAAAAAATCATTACAATAGGATAAAGCATGTAGGTGTTATAAGTCAAAGAATGTTTTAAAAAAAAAAAGAAAAACGTAAATTTTGATTTTCATGAGAAATAGTTTTTCGATTGCGCTCAAATTTCACAAGAATACCTAAATTCATAAAATTAAGGTTCTGTGAAAAAATAATTACATTCAGATAAAGCATGTAGATGTTATAAGTTTAAGAAAATAAAATAAAAAAAAAAAAATCGTAAAATTGCGATTTTCATGAGAAATAATTTTTCGATTGCGCTCAAAAACGTGGCAGTTCTTAGTTCAAAGATTTCGAAGGTCTTAGAAAATTCAGGCAATTGGAGTATCGGTTTAGCCGGAATCGTGTTAACAGACACAAAAATACAAACAGAAAAAAGAAAGAAAAAAAAACATTCTGATTTTTTTCTCCAGTGTAGTGAAATGGAATCTTCGCTTCGCTCGCTACGCTCATCCAATAATAAAAATAATAATAATGAATATAAGGTTTTTAAGCATAAGCCCGCTTTAAGGACATAGTTATTGATTCATAGCAATTGTCGTAACAGTTTGCCCCGTTCAAACCCCAGTCGAGGCAAACTTTTACGACAATTGCTATGAATCAATAATATAATAATAATAATAATAATAATAATAATAATAATAATAATAATAATAACAAATAAAGTATATAAGCATTGCGAAGAATACAATATCATGGCCGAGGAACAAAAAGGATGCTGTAAGAACTCACAGGGATGTAAAGAACAACTCATTATCGACTCTACTGTAATGAACCAGGCACACAATAAGAAAAGGAATATTCACGTAAACTACATTGACTACAGAAAACTTATGACTCAACACCACACACATGGCTTATTCAGATTTTACAAATTATAAAATCAACCAGTAATTTTAAACTTTTTGAAGACAGTAATGAAGACATGGAGAACAACACTAAACTAAATATGAAAAACCAGCAGATAACCACAGATCCAATCCAAATTAAACGGGCATTTTCCAAGGTGACTCATTAGCCCCATTAGGTTTTTTTGTCATTAAACCACTGTCGTATCTTAACGAATCAACATACGGATTTAAAATTAAGGACAATAAAATGGTATGTACACAATTTCTCCCTATTTTTAAATGGAT
>JAMZAV010010518.1:0-23284 GCA_024449915.1 Sweltsa coloradensis
ATGGAACCTAACCAGTAACTTGTACGGACTTACGTCAAGTACTTCCATGTGTATCTAATTACATACCTACATTATTACTTTGTCTTAACTCTAACTAAAATAAGTCATTTATAATATAGTTTGTAGATGATGTTTTCTTTCTGCTGTGTACGGTCGTGGCCGATTTCTCGTCGCCATCCTAGCATTTGCTCTTCGGACTATGGGAAACCACGAAAATTATTATTTTCGTTTTTATTATTATTAATATTATTCGTGGGTCTCATATCATAGGGGCGTATGAGCCAAAATCAGAATTTTACAGGAGAAGCTAAAAACACTTTACAAATTCCAGTATACAGGTTCAAATTCAATTATATTAAATTTATAGTAAAATGTTGATCTAGTTTTCTCTAGAGTAAATATTTTACAAAAAACACAAATATTTGTACTATTTATGGCTCTTACGCCCATATCATTTGTCACTGTCCTTTTTTTTGGGAATCAAAATTATGGGGCGTATGAACCATTTACTATAAAGAAAACATAAACAAACTCATAGCATTTGGTTACACTCTTTAATATCCAATTATTATGGTTTTTTAGTACATTGTGAAATTTGTTGTGACCAAAAAAATGTTTTTTGAAGATACTACTTAAATGTTATAGGCCAAATTATAATGAAAAATGACTCTTTAGAGTAGCAACATGGTGAAATGAAAGTACACTAGGCCTAGGTTATTTTACAAATTATGCAAATATAGATAACACTGTCCTTCTATTATTATCGTATTGTACGGGTAAGGTGTTACTGAGAAAATATGAATATTATTATAATGAATGTTGTTTATCTGAGCTTAATCAGTTGTTAAGTTGGTTCTTTTCTTGTTAAATTACGGCGCCTATGATTTGTTTGCAGTCTGGCTCTAATAGCAAACAAAGACTGTTCATCCTCAGAATCTTCTGACGAATTCTGGGATCGCGACGACACATTTTGGTGGGGCAGATTCTTGTAGTAATGATGATACTCTAGAGGGATGATACCTTCAGTGCACAGGGACATTAGGTCCTTGTACTTCAAAGCAGACAACGTTGTCGCTGATGATACGCTCTGCATACTTCTACGTTATCACTATGTTGAGAAGATGCCGATTGACGTCCTCTCTTCTTCTTTGAAGTTATTATTCTTTTATACTCATTATGCCAATATTCGGCTTTAAGAACATGGTTCCTTTACAAGCCTTTTCAAACCGCAAAACTTTGACTGCTTTCCAATTCAAAATGCTGTTGTCTTCTGCTGTATGGCAGTTAGGCATGCTACTTTCTTTCATCGTTTTAAAATCAATGAATCAGATAGCTGAAGTGATAAAACAGCGTAAGGAGTGCCTTTTTTTTTGCCAGTCTCACAACATTGAACCAATCATTTGGAGTCAAGATTTTCGCATATTCGGTCGCCGTTTCGATGGTCGAATGCATAGAATCACATTCCATGTGTGTGTGACGGCTTTCTAAAAATTTTAATTCTATGGACTCGAGAGTTGGATGTTTTTGAACCGCTTGCTGTAGCATGCAAGCAACAAACGAGTTGCGATTCTGTCCTGGACAGTTATCAGAATACAACCGCAAATGCTTTGTACCAGCAGGTAACATTTCTATGAATTTCCAAACGCAAGTGGCAACTTCATTTGCCCCTCTGTTGCCATTAGTTTCATCCCACATGAAACAATGGCCAACTTTTGTGGCCACAATTGTAAACGGTTAGATTAAAAACCGCCAGCTTCCTCTTGTAAAAGATCGGCTTTGCGTAAAATAAGGGACAATACAGAACTGCCTCCAGATCAAAGTTGGCTGTTACAAATTCTGGATTATTCTTTGCTTCTATTTTGTCCTCTTGTTGTGCTTGCGAAGAAGCTAGTTTTCGCCTTCTATGTAGGTTAAATTCTTCTTGTTTTGCAGCCCTCTCTTCTTCAGACTTCGATTCAAATTCGTAGCACCAGCATTGATCTTTTTGGCACATGGAAGCCTATATTTTTTTTAATTTAAAAAGTTCCTTATACAATGTTTTGGATGCTGGCTGTAATTCCCCGTGCCAGACAAAAATCTTTATACAGCTCATACATTCTTTCTTTGTTTAAAATACCTTCAAGGTAGGTTTTAGTTGTATCTTTTCGGCCCCAAATGTGCTGGCACGGTTGGGAACTGCTTAATGTGTTTCGTTCATAACGTCAATGGTTGCCTGTGGCAACTTAATTCCGGGGGAATTTTTCCCCCCTTTTATCTGGTGAAACAATACCTGTGACTAAGCTTTTTGTTTTTCCAAGTGCAGTCCTTACCATCTTTTCAGATACACATAGTGTACTAAGAAAGAATCGCTTGCAAACCTTGTATGTAAGGCCATTAACCTTGAGTGAATATGAGTGTGAACACCGCCTTCTAAAATTTTTTCCGTTCGGCTCCTTTTGCATGAAACGTTTTACCGATGCACTTACATAATCCCTTTGGCGTGCTAAATCGCCTAAAGCCCAAAATTCTTTGCACATTGTTTCTCTCTGTGCTTCATTAACGTTGATGGTACATTTGTAAGCGCAGTTTTGACATGCAGGTTTAGTTTGTTTCTTGGCTATCACATTTGTACGCGTGTTGACGTATTCTTCACCTAGATTACGAAGCCGTTTCCTTGTGTTGCCCTTCCATTCATCGGAGGCTTTCCTTCTCTGCCTTTTAGGTTTCCTTGGATCTATAAAATGAAAGAATAAAGTACCTAAAGGTTTACAGTTATATTATTAATAAAAGCATTTTTCAAACGCTTTAGTCTTATGCCTTCTACAGTTATCGAGAAATCAATTAATTCTATTATGCACATTGAATTACCGTCTTCCAATTCGTCGCTATCAAGGTCAGGGGAGACGTCTTTCAGAAAATATTATCTGCCTCCTCCTCTAATGTAGGCTCGTAGTCACTGTCAATCTCGGGGAGACGTCTTCTTCTGAATTATTATTGATGACTACCTCTTCCTCCAATGTAGGCTTGTCACTGCCAATGTCAGGGGAGACGTCTTCAGAATGATTATGGATATCTGCCTGTAGATCCACGTAGGCGTACATTCCTCCACTATCAGCTCAATTCCATTCCACTGGGGAGATTCTAGGCCTACATCGATGAGTTCATGCTCATTAAGAATATTATCTTGCGCTGCACGCAGTTGTGCAAGCCCTAGCTTGGCTTTTTGTCTTCCTCTAAATGCCATTCCTGTTAGTAAATAACAATAAAGGTTAATTATTGAGTAGGCCTATGACATGTAAGCCTCCTACAGTTATTGAGAAATCAATTAAATTGTACGTGCACTTACCGTCTTCTAATTCGTCCCTGTCAAGGTCAGGGGGGCAGACATCTTCAGAACTATTATAAATAACTGCCTCTTCCTCCAATGTAGGCCTAGGCTTGTTGTTGTCAATGTTAGGGAGACGTCTTCAGAATGATTATAGATATCTGCCTGTAGGTCCAACATAGGCGTACATTCCTCCACTGTTAGCTCAATTCCATTCCACTGGACAGATTCTAGGCCTACATCGATGAGTTTTATGCTCATTAAGAATATTATCTTGCGATGCACGCAGTTTGTGCAAGCCCTAGCTCAGCTATTTGTCTTCCTCTAGATGCCATTCCTGTTAGTAAATAACATTAACGTTAATTATTGAGTATGACATGTAGGCCTGGGCCTAGGCCCTATCATTATATAGGTATGAAGTGACCTAAAGCTTAAACTAGTCGCCTAGGCTTAGGCCTAGACCTAGCCCTAGGTTTACAGTCACAGTCCACTATAACCTCAACTTTTGACTGTCACCAAGAACTACAATCAGTTGCAGATTTATCTCTGCCAATGATGAGATAATAACGCCAAACATTATTAGAATAAGCCTAAAGGCCGATGCACAATTGCCCGGTAACGAGAACGGGAACGAGAACGAGAACGGGAAGACGCTAACGATAAGGGCTTCGATGCACAATAGCCCGTGAAGCAAGCCGACGGGAACAAATCAAATAATAAGTGTGTTAAAGTCGATCGATGATAACTGCGCATGTAATAGATATCCTTCAGATTCCAGGTACTGCAAGATGAGATTGAGCTTGTGAGTATAGCAAAAAACTTTTTGGGCCTAACGGTACTAGTTTTTTATCTATTGCGTTTTGAAATGCGCTGGAATTCCCTATCTTATGCATTGTAGATGAACAAAAACCTACACTTTCAATCGCATATCGTTGCGTAACATCGTGACCTGTTAATGAATATTAACAAATTTACGTGCAAATGTAGATAAATTTCACGACTAACATTATTTGCTTTTGAAAATGTGGTCAAACGGGGTTCGTTTTCGAGATATTTGAGATGTTTGGTCCAACTTCAACTCGTACGGCCGAGCGATTACAAGAATTACGGCAACAGCGCCGTGACGTCGCACGCTGTAGTCGGTTGTCGATGACGAGAGACGGGGGTGGGTGTGGCTTACACCTTCAATGCCTATTCTGCTCGCGGCTCAGCATTCATATCAATATTTAGTTATCTGCTGCTCTAATTTGTAAACCAAATAGATTAGGCGGTAGACTAGTAGACAATTATGTGAACGTACTTATTGTTCATTTATTTATATTTATATTTTATTTGTTTATATTATTTATTTATTCGATTTTAATTTCATCTATAAATCTACGAGCGTGCACGGGAGATTGCAAGACATGCTTGGGGCCTTGGTACATTTGCTAAATTAGGCCTAGATGAGACCACTTTCAAATACACCTGTTCTTACCAAGAGATTACCAACAGAGGCTGTGGCAAATATACATAAAATATAAAAAGAAAAGAAAAGAGTAACTTCCACGAAAAGATTACAAAAGTTAAATCTATCCGGATAAAGATATAAATAATTATTATTTCCGGAAAAACAAAAGGAAAAAAAAACGCACAGGCCAGGTCTCGAACCGGGTACCTCTTGCATGCTACGCGAACACGCTGCGCTCATGCCACTCGAGTCCATGGCTTTGGGGCGGCTCAAATGAATACTCCTGCAGACAGACGCGGGGCGTTTGAGGGACGCTAAGAAAAAACGAGCGTAAAAGCTCATTGTTTGCAATGCGGGCGCTGTTTACACTTGCAAATCAATCGGCCAATGTTTCTTTGTCATAATACACGGCCATATTCTGCAGATGTACGCAACTACTATTGATTTGTATATAATATATGTTCGAGGTGGACGCTGGTAGCTTGCTACATCCTTTGGGACATTCAGTACTGCCATCATAACAAACCAGTGCTATGTTGCCAAGTTATCATGTGGTTATTTGCTACAAGAAAGGTAGAATTAAAATCTTAATTTGTGGTTTTGACTATCTTAATGTCGATGAAATGCATATATATAGAGAATTTATGTTCGTTTTGCATTTCTTCACCATTTCTTACTCAAGTGCTACAAATATTTATACATCGATTATTGTATAATATTTAGTTTTATGATTGTGCCTAGCATGATATACTACTGGAGTCAAAATACAACACGCGCATTTAGAACAGAACAATATTATTATTTACTTTATATAAAATACATGAATTGATGAAGTTGTGTTGAATACCGTTTTAAATAATACTAGATGATGATAATATAAATAAAAGTATTATTTTAAGGTGTTTTAAGTTTATTTAATGTTAAAGAAATTGTTGTTTTGATAGGGTAGTTCACTTCATCGATCGACTTTAATTATATTTTGTTGTTTTGTTATTCCGCTCATGTTTATTCAATTTATTTCGCATATTACTCGCGTATAAACCATCAATCAGTTGATAAAATAGTTTTAGGACGTGCACATCTTGATTCCGATTGGTTCCGGTAACGTACGGAACGGGAACGTTACGGAAAGTTAAAACTTGGTGATGTTCCCGTTGTCGTTGCCGGGATACGGGAACGACCGGCAACGGGAAGCTTTATTGTGCATCGTGTCGTAAGTTAACGTGTGATTCAACTTTCTTCCCGTTCTCGTTGTCGTTCTCGTTGTCGTTACCGGGCAATTGTGCATCGGCCTTAAGTATAAATAAATGTTCAAACTTACCGTAGGCACAATAGAAGAATTAAATCCTGCCAAAATACATGGAGGAATGCTGCACTGACAGATGTATACAAAGGGTAATATCTATATTTGGTTCATACGCCTTCTCAATGCAGGGCGTATCAACCATCTTCACTCATACGCCCAAGGACGCCATTATTTAGAAGGCGTATGAACCAGTGTGGTTCATACGCCTCTCTGACTCTTCGTAGCGGTAGTATTTGGTTCATACGCCTAACAAAAACGTGAAATATCTCCCGAAATAATATAAATATTCATACGCCCTTCTGACACAACGTGGAGAGTCATAAGATGGTTCGTACGCCCCAAAAAACGCATTTGAAAAAAAAGTGGCTCATACGCCCCTATGATATGAGACCCACGAATTAAAATATTTATAATAAAATTATTATTATTATTATTATTATTATTATTATTATTATTATTATTATTATTATTATTATTATTATTATAGAAAGAAAGAAATTAAAGAATTAGATTCATTTAGAGCAGCGGTCTTCAAACTTTTTCAGCAGAGTCCCAATTATTAATCAAGTAAATCGCCGTGTCCCAACACTCGTTCGGCATTACCCCCCCCCCCCGCTCGAACGTCAGGACCGTGATTACTGTGGCTTATATTAAGGGCCTATATGGCCATTGTACACAATGCGAAATCAAAATTTCTACTGCTTTCTAATAAGACTGAGTGTCTAACCACACCAACAAAAATATGTCAATTCGGTACTCACCAAATATGGAAGACGGCGTTTCAGTGTGAGGGGTGTGCCTGCCTTTCCATGCTGAGAAGATGAAAGTCTGGCTTAATTGCACTTAGTTTTAACCTCATATCATCCTCCGCATCTAGTTTATTTCTGTACTTCGTTTTTAATGCGGCATATGTTGAGAATGCTCTTTCACACATATATGTAGTAGCAAACGGCATCAAATATTTGATTGCTTTCACTGCAAGTGATTCGTGGGTTTCTCGAACATGTATCCAAAAGTCAATTAAAGTTTTGTTTTGAAAATGTTGTTTGATGTCACCATCACACGACAATTCAATGATTGATTCCTGATCTGCAAGTGACATTGAAATCGATTCACTGTCGTCTGGCATATATGCAAGTGGGTTACGGATCCATTCATGAATGTTATCACTAGCAGGGAAATATTTGCGCAAGGAGATATTTAAATCGGTCAAATGCTGAATAATGTCACTTTTAACACTCGAGTTTAATTGCAAGTCATTTGTGGTGAGAAATTCGCTCAGTGTAGGGAAGCAATCAATATTGTTATTATTAATAAATTTGGCCCACAAATCTAGTTTTTTTAGCATAGCTTTGATTCGATCTTGAACATTAATTATCGTTGCACCTTCACCTTGCAAACCTAAATTTAACTCATTAATACGGGTAAAAATGTCAGCCAAGTATGCTAACCTCTGAAGCCACGTGTCGTTTTCAAATAGTGCTGACAATGCAAATGGACGATCAACAAAAAATAATAGAATTTCCTGTCGTAGTTCAAACACACGAACCAGCACTTTCCCGCGAGATAACCAACGCACCTCGGTGTGTAACAGCAAGGTCACGTGCAGGCTACCCATCTCCTCACATAGGGCATTAAATATTCTTGAATTTAATGGCCTCGATTTAATAAAGTTGACGATTTTTGTTGCATCGTCAAGCACTGACCTTAGCATATCTGGCATTTTCTTTGTAGCCAAAGCTTGTCGGTGGATGCAGCAATGGGTCCACGCCGCACTAGGTGCTACCTCTTTGATAAGAGTAGCTACACCCACAAATTTGCCTGTCATTGCCTTGGCTCCATCAGTGCATACACCCACACAACGTGTCCAGTCTATGTTGTGCAATAAAATAAATTCGTTGATCATATTGAAGATGTCTTTGCCTGTTGTGTGAGTATGCAGGGGCTTGCAAAACAACAAATCTTCATGCATTGTATTGCTATGTATATATCGAATAAATACTAGAAGCACAGCAAGGCCTGCTACATCAGTAGATTCATCCAGTTGCAATGCAAAGAAGCTACTAATGAGAACGCGCTGTATGAGAATATTTAGAATGAAACTTGCCATATCTTTAATTCGTCGAGACACTGTATTATCAGAGAGCGGTATCATTTCGAGGAAAGTAACAGCACTCTCTCCTAACATGCTCCTCACCATATCAATTGCACATGGTTTTATCAAGTCTTCCGCAATTGTATGGGGTTTTGCTTTGTTAGCAACTCGATAACTAACGCGATATGATGCCTCGAGTGCGTTTAAGTTGTCACATTTACCGTACTTATTGATTTGCTTTTTATTACAATTTAAAATTTGTAATTTATTTTCAAAGAACTCAATTGGTTTGTCTTTAAATTCTGGGTGCTTACCATAAAGATGTCGGCGGAGATGGTTTTCTTTCATGGTGTTATTTGATAGCAGTTCGTTGCACACCACACATTGCGGTTGAGGGTTTGAGTCATTCAAATTCCATGAAAATCCCAATTTTAAGTAATCGTCTTTATACTTGCGGATGCCAGAAGTTGTTTTTTTGCCACTGTCACATTTTTTTGTTTTCTTCGGTTTGCTAGGTCCTTCAGTAGATAAACTTGCACTACCATCTATTATCTCCTGAGATTCCGGCGCACTTTCATGTTCAACACTAGTTGTAGCACTTTGTTTTTCACTTTCTTTAGCGTTTGTATTATTAACATTTAGTTTACCACTTTTAAGCCAGTTACCTAACATTGTTAACAAATTTTGCTCACAAACTAACCAAGATAGCAAATAAATAAATAAATGTGTTTGCAAGCGATCTCACAACTACAGAATGGATGGTCCCTGTTTGATGGCTACTGAGCAACTGAAAGCCTTGACCTGAGGAACCAAATGGTATTATTACTGCCACCCTTGTTTTGTTTGGGGGTGGCAATATGAACCAAAGAAGCAAGGACATTTTAGTAGTCACACAAAGAACCTCCAGTAAAGGTGGGGTTGCAGTTCTGAGATTTTTATCTACTGGCCCCATGTCAGATTAGTGAGCAAGATGTATAAGCCCCATTTCTCTAAATCAGCCAGACGGAATAATAAGGGTTGTGGTCAAAGTCAGCACGTCCTAAAAATCCCTAATCCACCCACGATTGACAGGTTTGGTTAATTTATATTTATGTGTTTATAGGCGTGAAATTGGCTACAAGGGTTGCTTGGACATCTTGGTTAGCAATGAGACTGGGGGAAGGGTATTTTTTTTTTTTACCTCATCAATATAAAATATTCAGAGAAAAAAGAAAAACTCATTTCGATTTCAAAAGATCACAACTATAGAGCCTGGCTCAATTGTTTTTGAAAATTTATTTATTTTGTAAAAAAAATTATTTTATATTTTTATTTTATTGACTACTACTTTTCCATTACCCAATTTTCTTGGTGTCCCAAATGCAAATCCTCACTGTCCCAAGTTTGGGACGCGACCCAGACTTTGAAAACCGCTGATTTAGAGATATAAAAATTAAATTAAAGACATATTTGCTTCAAAACAATATTATAGTTGAGTGAGGAAATTGTGGTTATGTGATTTTTATATTTTATGTTTTTCAGGTATTTATCAATTTTCTTCATTGGGTTCATTCTAAATTTACTCTAATGTCAATTATAAATTATCCCCCATTTTTAACCACAGGGGAATTAAATTTAAAAATTTTTCCAATTAAAATATAGGTTAAGGTTTTTTGGTAATAATTTATTTTAAAAAACTGTTCACAATGCTGCTGTGCGGGGTTTGGGGGAAGGTTTTTTTGTTAATATTAATTTATGAAAAAAGAAATGTTTACAATAATAAATTAAAAAAAAAAAAAAATTATTATTATTATTTTTTTGGGATTATTTCTACCCTCGGTTAAAACCACAACTGTGTGGGCCCCCCAAAAGACTTTGGACCTATTAATAATATTACTTTTGCTTAACTTTAATAAAAAGTTTATTATTTTATTTTATTTTTTCAACAATTCCAAACTTTACAAAATAAAATCAAAAGTAAACAATATAACACAGGTAAACCAAAGCCATAATTAATCAACAATATATTGGGGAAGTCAGTAATTTTTTAACAACTAAAAACTGTTCCAGGCAGGGGTTTAAAGTTTTTTATCTTTAAAAATAAAAAATAGGTTAAAATCTAAAGGAAATATAAATTAATAAAAAAAAAAATTTAAATTTTAAAATTTAGATGAAAATGAAAACATTGTGAGGATCCAATCATGTCCACAAAAAGGAATCTATATATATATAAATTGAAATATTGTTTTAGATGATTTTTCTTCTGCTGTTACGGTGTGGCCGATTTTTCGTCGCCTCCTAGCATTTGCTCTTCGACAGGGGAAACCAGAAAACCAGTCGGGGATGGAAACTTTCTGGGAATCTCGAAGACATTCTTATTTTAAAATTTTTACGAACTATTCTACCGGTTGAGTTAATCCCTTTTGAGTCTCGATGTAAAATTGGGTTGAAGATCTAGTTGTTTAATGCTTTCATGTACTTCTTGGGTATGATCCGTTGGCTGATATAATGTGGGTTTTTATTTCCCTTTTTTCTGTTTCCCACTTTTGTCTAAATTGAAATTTCACTAATTTGTAAATTTTTTTTCTTCCTGTGGTTCGCGTTTGGCACTTTGGGGATAGAAACGTCGAAAAGGGGGGTAGTTTTTTTTTCTTTTGTCAATTATTTTAAATCCGGTCTTTTGTGATGTATCTTTTTGGTGGGTTTATAACTGGGGGCGGTCTAATTAATTTGTAATCTTTCTATCTAGTACTTTCTCTGGTTTGTATTTGTAGAAAGGTGGTGTGTGTCAATGGGTTGTCTTATTGCTTTTTTTTGATGATAATGTTGTATTTGGGTTTATGTCTGTAGAGGAACTGTTTGACATAGTGACTTGCCCCCAGATTAGTGCGTTGTTTCACCCTTTGCACTACATTTTCTACATTGTCTTTTACTTGCTCTTGATTATGTTTTTTTTATAATTTTTTCGTCGCAAATCACTCTGTTTGAATAGCCATCATAAACCTTCTGTTTTCCAAATTTTTCCCGTTTTTTTAACCCCCTATTTGATGCTTTAATACTACGTGACCTTTGTGTTTTTTCTCTAAGTCTCTTGTGTAGGGTCTTTTCTGGAGCTAATCTTTTGAAGCGTCAGTTATGATTTTCCCCTTAAAATTGACTTTTCGTTTGCAGATTGAGTGGATTAATTTTTTGTCCTAGCACCACAGCCCTATCAGTGGGGATTGGTTTGCCTTTGTAAAAAAGTTTTTTTTAAAAATTCTATTTGTTTATAATAAAAGTTGTTAATAAATTGGGCCCCGTCCCCCTTTTTTCTCTTGGGTTCAATCTCTCTTTTGCTGATTTGGATGATGTTTTCTTTTTTTTGGGAAAGTGTAGACGATTAAAATTTTTCCCAACGCGTGGTGTCTGTCTGCGCCATTTAATGATTCGAAGGGAATATGTCATACTGGTACAGCATATGTATTTATTGCTGTGATTTTTGTTTTTACCGTTTTTGCGTCTGAGGATAGACTTTGGTGTTTCTTGTATGTTCTATAATTTTTTGTTTTCATAACTTTATGTTAAATTCTGGCAGCTTGTGAGAATCCTAAATATTTGTATACTCGTTATCGTCCTTATTCCAATCCTATTTCCTCATCTAGCTGGGAAATCTTCTGCTTTTGTAACCTTTCCCTTTTCGATATTAGCGTCTTACATTTGTCTACTCCAAACTCCCTGCAGATTCTTGAAAAATTCTAATGTTGTATTATAGACGTTTGTTGTGCAAAATTTTATCTCAAACTTAGGTCATCCTGTAAATAGGTGGAAATTGGTGACAACCCATTATTGTCCTTAAATTTTAAAACCCCAGTCGATTCGTTTTAAACATATGTGACAGTGGGTTTAATGAAACAAAAAAATAAGCACTTAATGAGTCACCTTTAAAATGCCACGTTTAATTTTTTGGTCTTAGTTATCTGCGGTTTTTCATTTTAGTTTTAGGTTGTTCTCCTGTCCCCTTACTGTCTTCAAAAGTTTTCAATTCGGGTTGATTTTTTATATTTGTAAAATCTGATAACCATGTGTTGGGGTTTAGCAAAAGGGTTTTTTGTAGTCAAATTTAGTTTACGTGATATTCCTTTTCTTATTGGGGTGCCTGATTCATTCGTAAGTCAATAATAAGTTGTTCTTTAATCCCCGTGGTTTTTCAGCACCTTTTTTTTCCTCGGCCAGATTTGTTTTTTTCGCAATGATTTTTTACTTTTTTTTGTTAGCAGAAGTCAATATTTTATATATATTGGTAGACATGTAATTGGCCGATATTTTTTGGTTCTTCGTGTATTGTCCTTTGGTTTGAGAAAGGGTTTCTCCTTCAGTAAAGAATTCGGGTATTTCTTTAATCCATTTATAAACTCGTTGAGATTTTCCCCAATTGGGTTGTGATATATTTAAATTTTTTATACCAAAAATTTTTAATTTTCATTACCTGGTCTTTTCCCGCTATTGTAGCACTGATTGCACTTTAATTCATCAATAGTTATACCTTCGAATTCACTCATTAATATCGCTATCCAGCTATTTTATCTTGAATCCATTTTGCACCGGGGTTTTGTGCTACCGGGTTACCCCATATTCCTGTCAAAACTCTTCTATCTCGTCTTAGTTTTGGGGTTCCATTTCCTATTATTTTTTCGGTATAGATAGTTGTTGGTAAAACTGTTTTTTTTTTTTTTTTAAAAATTCTTTTTGTTTTTTTTCTAAACTTTCATTTTTTTTTATCTTTTAAACTCTTACTAGAGCATTACTTTTTGTTTAATGTTCCAATATTCGTGAATGAAAATTTGTTTAAATGTTTCAGCTTTGCGTGAACCTTTTAAACTTTCAATATATCTTTGGGATATCTTTTCACATTTTTGATCGATTACCCATTCGGGATTTTTTCCATTTGAAACCCATATCTTCCTAAGCTCAACGATTCTCCCACTAGTCGCTTTTTTTCCCCCTTTCTACTTTTTTTCCTGTTTTGTCTTTTAAGGTTGCAGATTTTTCTTTAACCCAACTTCTAACCCCTGCTACGGGACAATAAAATTTCCGCAGAAAAGTCTGCCAAAGATAGTTGTTTGTGTGTAATCTGTAAAAATGTTGTTCATTTTGTGTACCGCTGTCTTTATTTTCCTTTTTGCTTGGGTTTTGGTATTATGGGCTTTTTTTTGTTGTATGTGCCCAAAATCTGAAAAAGGTGTTGTAATGCTAAAGCTAGGGTGTTCTTTGATTATCATTTAGGTGTATTTTCTATTGCGTTATGCATATTTCCTTTGTGTTTTGACTCTGTTGTTTGGGTATTTTTTCTTGGGTTGGGTTTTGGTTTTTTTAGTGGTTCTGGCTTCGGGAGGCCTGGACGTTCTGGTAGGTCTGGTGTTCTGGTAGCCTGGCGTTCTGGTAAATCGGATGTTCTGGTTGGTCTGGGCTTCTGTGTTCTGGACGTTCTGGTTGGTTGGAATTCTGGGGTGTCTGGTAGATTTTAAAATTCTTGCAGGTTGGCAATACCGGATTTTGGTAGTTCTATAGCTCTGGGAAAGTGGTCTTCTTCTTCGCGTCCTCTGCTGATGTTTCCCTTACATCTTGTGCGCTTTTAGTTCGTTCTTCACTCGCGTTTTTCTATTTAATTGTTACTGGTAACATTTTATTTTTAATTAAATTTTTCTTTGGGCGCATTTTCTTTCACTTACTTCTAAAAATGGGTATTTACCCAACAAAAATCCCTATGGCCTTTTCGTAACCCTTTAAAAAAGTTTTCTAAAACGTTTTCCCTATAATGCTACGCATCACCAAATGTTTATATCTTCTGTCCTTTTATGCGCTTTCTTTTTCCCTTTGGGGGGTCTGAATGATTCCATTACAAAAAAACCATCGTCTGTAATTCCCTATTTTCCTTTTTCTAGATAAATTATTCTACTATCTGTCAAGTCACCTATTTTTGTTATTGTTTAAAAAAGTAAATGCACTTAAAAAGAATGAAAAACACTTTTCTCAATGATTCATAAATTTTTCAGGGGGGTGATGAGGTCTTCGCTTCTTAAACCTCCTTGCCTTTTCTTTTTGATAATCTTTTCTTATTTGACAAATTTAGAAGACTTCAATCTCTCGATTCTGCAAATAATTAACGGTGCTTACGTAAATGCTAAATATTATACTATTTTAGTATTTCCTTGCTGAAGTTACAAATAATGCCTCTTAAATGAATATGCCTACCACTAACTGTCAAAAATTAAAAAAATTTCAACTTTTTTCAAGGGCAATTTATAGCCTAGGTCTATTCAATCATATATAACTACAAAATAATGGTATAAATAATGAAAACTAATACTTCCCTTCAATGTCACTTGTAGTACGTCACTAGTAGATCAAGATGCAGTCAAAATTTTAGATGGAATGCTTGTATTTCAGCGGCAATAGAAATTTAACCAGCAACTTATCTCGAGCGTGACTAGCTTGTAACCCCAACAATGTTGGGGTCTATATTATTATTATTATTATTATTATTATTATTATTATTATTATTATTATTATTATTATTATTATTATTATTATTATTATTATTATTTATTTTGTTATGTTCTATTATTTCAGGGAAAATGGCTGATGAAAATAGCATTTCATCATTAATAATGCAATCAATGTAGTTAGCATCATATTGAACAGTGTATGTATCTACTTCTTTAGTACTTTCAAATGAAGGATGTGCAACACACAATAAACCTTCAGTCTTCCTGGTCACATGCATTTGTAGCTGTATTTGAGCCCAGCATTTAGGTGTCAACTTTCCATTTACTACGTAACTCTGCATTGACAATGTAGATGAAGGACATTTCACCTCAACGACGCAGCTATCGCAGATGTCATCTGGAGATGTTCCGATAACAGGAATATCTGGCCGTAAAACTAAGCCAACCTTACCCACCTTTGCTTCGACTGCTTTTAAAACTTCAGGTTCGAAATCTCTCCCCCTTTTCAACAAAGTTGTATCGGGTATTTTTGCACCAAGTATTGCTTCCACCAGAGATCCATTTAATGTTTTATATCGTTTGCCTCATATATTTTTGAAGCAGAAATCTTATTGATTCTAAGTTTGTACCAAAGTGGCACCTCACTTTGTATTCTTGTTTCTTTTTCTGCTACCAAACACATTTCTTCTTCCATTTGGCAGCCACAAAACTAAAAAAAGTCTGCAGCATCACTTCCACAATTTTTTAACAAAATAAAATGATAGCATTTGCAGGCCATCAAATTCCAACTCGCAACCTTCTCGTGGTTAGGCCCGTGATTAGGGCGAGTTCTTCTCCCTGAAACTAATGGCGAGCTCTGGGTCGTCGTCGGGGAACTTTTCCCTTCCCTTTGACTACCTCCCCGACAGCGACGACAATGACAACACAGACGGATGATGACACAGACAGAGACGACCACGACGTGGGGGAACCCCTGCGCTCCCCATACGCTTGTGGCTGGTTCTGACCAGCACATGCCTATCCACCCCTTGTCACCCCTTGTCACCCCTTACGTCCCCTCTTCGTCTCGATTAGCCAAGTTGCATAAATATGAGACGTTGCATCAATCAATTGCATTGGTTCCACTTGTTTTGTGGCTTCAATGCAATACCTCGGACAGGAACACACCGGGAACATTGTGTTGAGTATGGTGCTTGCTTGTATTGCTGTCAGATTTAATCCCTTTTGAAGCCAAATCTACTGTCTTAATAAATTTTAACTCACTTCCCACTTTTGACAGTTTTGATTTTTGCCAATAGCAAGCTATTGAAATGGGTACTGGTACCTCACTACGGCGATGCACCCACATCAATAGAGCGATAATGAGTTCTCACCCACTTGTACTGCACGCCGTGCATCTCCTCACTCACCCGGAACCCATGTACGAGGATAGCTCGTTCCATAGACATGGATGGACAGTCGTAGTTTTTATAGCACTTGTGTTGCTTCGTTGTCTTTCCAGGTTTTGTCCAACTGCACATGTAGCAATATTTGTTACATACTCCAATGATCAACAATCCATTGGTTTCAGCTCCAATGATTCAGGCCTGTAAAAAAATAATCATTTGTGCACTGCACAGTGTATAAAAAAATCTTCGGCCGGTAGTTATGACCGGCCTCTGGCGTTATCTGGGACTAAACGGTCTATTTCCAGTATTCTGTGCTTTCGATTGGCCATCGTCAAAGTTTGTCCCAGACTAAATATATTAAGCGGTCGTTAATAATACCGGGCGACATGTTTGCATCCTATTTTATTTTGAAGCAAAGTCGCAAAATCATTCCACATTATTTTCTGTGCCCCCGTGAAACGCACATTTCTCCCCATAATGTACCAAAAATTCAAACTTACTTTTGATTTAAATTCATTACCACACCAGAACAGCGTCGTATGCATGGCCTACTAGCGAGAACACCATCCGCCATCTACAATAACCATTTTGACAGGCATTCCATCCTTGTCAACACGATTTGTTTTTAAAGCTATTTCACGCTCGTGAACACCATGGCAAGCATATTGCGTAAAACTTGTAAGTTTGTTTGCACTAACCTTCTCGATCTGTTGTTCATGTCGTGAGTCGTGACCACTTATGAATACCCATCAAAGGTACATCTACCATGGCCGTCATCTCCTCAGCCTGAGAATGGCCTAGAGCACCGAAAAGAGATCCCCAACAAATTCGGCATTTACTTCTTCCTCTTGTCTATGTTTTCCGTGGTGATTGAATTTTGAGAATTGTGTCAGCTCTTTGAGGAGATGGGCAATGTTTACAATTCGTTGTTTACAAACTTCTTCAGAGATTTTTTTTCGGCTCCTTGTCGGCAACTACTATTAAATTTGGAAGGCCGTCAGATGATTCCATGGGCTCCACTAGCATCTCCAATTTCCCACTGAAAACGATAGGTTAATTCTATTTTGTTACTGTGGCCTATTTACTAATTATTTACAACAATGAGGCAATCATCAAACATAATTGTCCCAATAGAATGACGTTTACCAAATTACATTGAAAAAATACAAACTTTGACCTTCATTGACCTCTGCTTACAACAAAATTAATTTTAATCTATTAAATTTTTTTTATTCGAAACACTTTTAAATGAGCTTTAATTACATCCCATGGTTACTAGATTTAAAAAATATGTTCTTTTTTAATTCAATTTTTTTACATTTTTATTTAGGGGATGGTTTAGGTGATGCTATTGCAAGAGTTTTACTGGATGCCTAGCTGAAATTGCTCATACACAGACACAATTTCTTCACCCGGTGAAAGTTGGGTAAGGTCTTCCTCCAGGAGAGTGGTTTCCTTTAAGCTACTTGAAGAGAACACTCTACTCTCTTATAGAAACTTGATCATACGGTTCATACCGCGTAGACGGAGACCCCTCTAAGACTTTCAGTGATCTGTCGTCCTCCAACTCGGCTAGTATGTCATCAGCTGTCCAGACAGTAGTACCATCAGATTGTTTGAATATCTAAAATACAAAATTAAAATATAAATGTAGACCTACATAATATAATCAAAACTTGAAAACAACTTTAATCTCAGTAGGCTTAGGACTACTAATGCCACAATAATCTTTTCATTATATAAAGAAGGAGATACGATTCCTAGGCCTAATTGTTGCCAACTTTGTGACATTATTGAGCATGGGCCCAAGTGCCGCAGCATGCAATGTTATTGGTTGTAGCATGGAGTCCTTCTATTTTGTGAAGATTCAACATCTTCTTCATGATCATCATCATTGTCAAAGAATTGCCTGCATCTATTTAAATTCTTCAGTTTCTCTCTCATTTTTCTAAACATAATGTCATATTGTCGTTGGCATTGTGGGTGGCAAATGTGTCCGGGTATTTAGTGACTAATACTATGGCATTCCGTGATACATAAGCAATTCCTGGATGTGAGTTTACACAGTGGACATCTTTACATATTATTGAAGCCACGTCATTTTCGTCAGAAAAACTTGCTTTTATCTTGGTTACTAATTTTCTTTAAATGCTGGTCGGGAATTTATCAAATGGAATTTCAAAGTCTGAAAGAGTTGTAGATAGTCTAGGTGCAGTGGTCAGGGCGGGAGATGGAAGAGCGGGTTGCTGAACTGTAGGTGGGGATATAATGGGGGAACTCATCGGATTGAAGTGGGCCAAAACTGCTTTCTGAAGCTTTTGAGCTCCCCATCGCATCCCCCAACTCCCGCATCGCGAAGGTGATCCCAGAGTTCTGTTATCGCTATAATAATTTTGTCTTGATTTTCCTAATTCTGTATCAATTAGTATTTCACCTTGTTAAAGGCTTGATGTCAAAAATTTAATTGTTTTGAGATTTTTGTTTTGTTACCGGTAGGCCTTATCTATCCCACATACAGCATTTAAAACCTTTTAGTGGATAGCAAGTTAGCATTTCTCTATTTTACAATTGAAACTGAAATTACTTAAAACTATTTCCGTCAACAGGTTATTTTGAAAAAGATACAGCATTGCCGAAAATCCATTAGGCCTATGAATAAAGTAATAGATAATTACATTGTTGTGAGCTTCTTATTAATTTTCTTTGTAGTAATTATAAGTAGTGTAAGAGACAACCCTATCGTATCTTCGTTTATAATAAACAACTTCACTCGATTAAAACTCAGACTTTATTTCTCTACAAATTAAACATCAGCTTTTACAACCGTTTCCAATCACAATCTCCGCCGCCATCAATCACCTTCTTCTCTTCTCACCGAATAAATAAATAAATAAATTGTATTTAGAGTTCTACCCACTCAGTTATATAACTGATTTCAAGTGGGGACTTTAAATCAAAGCGACCAAGCCAACCCTGTAGCCCCGACGCAATCGACGAGTGAGCGATAACCAACCAAAGATCGATATTTGTAATAGGAAATATAGCAATCAGTGGTATGGACAGTGCGAACACCCGCGGATTTAACGCCAGAATCAACAAGGCCGATTTAGAACACTCTGAATTTATAATGTGCGTCGTTGCTAGGACGGCTCCAAAGTCACCGTTTACAAACTCCTAAGACAAGAACTGATGGACTTTAGTCCAAATCAGATTATACGTACTCACCGCCTTGCCTTTATTGTTTGCACAGTTTGCCTGCGGGCCTTGTTTAAAATAATTCAAGTTCCCACACTCGGCCATCCTGTAAACATAATTGACCTCAATTTTCATTACAACATTTTTTTTTTTTTTTTAAACACTAATAATATATAAGGAATTAGTGTCTCTTTCATGAACATTCATAATCATTTAGATATTTTGGCTTATTGATCTTTCTAGCTACTCTTGTCTTGATTTCTTCGGTTTTCTCTTTTTGTTGTTCCTCATCGTCAGTTGTATCAAAGTCCTCTCCATCAGTAACGTTCTCCTTACTTGATCGACTCTTGCTGTTCCATGATTTAAGTTGCGATATGTGTGCTGTAGTTGCATACAGACGATTTCTATCCTCCTGATATAACTGAGTTACACGATAAGTATCTGAAGGAAACACTTCGTAACAATCAGCGGTCCACGGAACTTGGGTTTGCAGCTTCGTCGGTTGCCCCGTATGGCTGGAGCTCTGTGCATTACTACGACTTCTCCTTTGTCTATCTTCATGCCGACGTAATCTTCTTGTCGAAGTACTCCTGTCTGACACTGTTTTTTTCCCTATTCGATCCTCGCTTGTTCTTGAAAGTTTCCGCAGGTGTCAACTCTTTATTTGCAGGACAATCTACTAATGGACGCAACCACGCTCACTAAAACGAGGCTTATAGCCATGCAGAAGCTAAAAACCGGTGTTCTATCGGTCGTCTTATTTATTGATGTGTTGATATCTCGTTGGGATTTTCTTCATCGTAGTGTCCCAATCTTTGTGTAGAGGCTCGTTCTGGCTATTGCAATGACTGGCAATATAGTTCGATTAACTCTCTCGACTTGACCATTGGCCCTTGGGTGCCTTGACGAGTTAATTGTATGCTTAACTCCATTCTCTGAACAATACTCTTCAAACTTCTTTGATGAGAAACAGGTACCTGGGTCAGTAATTAAACCGGTCAGGTAACCCCTTTCCCGGGCAATCAGATCCCGCAAACATAACAAAACATTTTTGGTTGACGTATCTCGTACCGGGATATATATGTACATATTTGGGTTTCAGGTTGTCAACAGCAAAAAAGTAACTCATTATTTCCCTTAGAACTTCTCGGAAAAGGGCCTAGATGATCTAAGTGCACGATTTCAAATGGTCGAAAAACCCTTGGTGGGATGGGATACAACTGTCCTGGTTGTTTACTACTGGGAATCTTGTTTACGAAGCAGTCAAAACACATTGAAATTTTGATTTTTTACTTACGTTTCATGTTTCGGAACCAATATCTTTCCTTGAGTTTAGCAACAGTGCGATAAACAGAAAAGTGCCCTGCTAAGTCCGTGAAACTTTATCACCATACCTTTCCTCATTGTGTCTGGCAACACAATAACCACCTTTCTTCTTTGTTCTCAGTAATCTTCTTGAAAAGTCTTCCATCATCAACGACATATCTTGAGCCTTCAAATTCCAACTCGACACTTCTCGGGGGTTTTGGCCCGTAAATTTAGGGGAGTTTTTACCCCCTGAAACTAATGGCAGCTCTGGGTCGTCGTCGGGGAAACCCCCTTTCCCCTTTGACTACCTCCCCGCGGGGTTGAGGGGCCCCAAAAAGCCAAAAGGACTGATGATGACCAGACGAGACACCACGACGTGGGGGAAACCCCCTGCCCTCCCCATATTATGCTTGTGGCTGGTTCTGACCCAGCACAGGCCTGTCCACCCCTTTTTCCCCCTCTCATCCCTTACGTCCCTCCCTTCGTCTCGATTAGCCAAGTTGCATAAATATGAGACGTTAAAGCAAAAATCCATCAAATCAATCAACCAACCAAAGATGACTGAACATGAACGCATAACGAGCGACACGAGCGAACCAAAGCCCAACTTGCGTAGCGTCTTACCATAACTCTAGCAAATCATTCAAAGGGATGTTTGGATTAGACGGGTGTCCGAGTCACGTGTACACTCTCACTGAAGTGAGTGACCGGCACCACATACAAGACGGGTGGGGTGGTTACTTATAAGATAGTCGGATGAGACGGTTCAAAGGCATGGGGTACATCAGCCAACCTAACATTCCTGCTATTTTTTTGGGTTTTTGTTTCTTCCCTGTAAATAATTGTTTTACAGGGTCATCCGACGTTGCTTTCCCAAAAAAGTAGAGTAGAAATCTTTATTTTTCAACTCTAAATCTGCCCCCCTATGCCCCCATGTATGAAAGTTAGGGGGGGGGAATGCCCCCTTGCCCCCCCCTGTTCCGACGCCACTGAAGGCGTCCAACCCTTGACGAAGTTTTTTCAGCATTTCTGCCCAATCCCTTTGCATATACGAGCAAGTCATCAAGTAAAATGATGCAATTTTGTTTTCGCCAAAAATCCCAGTACTACATTCATATTTTGTTGGAACTCCGACGGCCCATTCGACAGACCATACATTAGTCCTTTCGAATTGTCCTGTATCTCCGGTGTAATGAAGCTCGTTTTGTGCTTTGCTTCCTCTTTTTAACGGTATTTGCAAATACCCGTGAGCCAAATAGAGGACTGAAATAAAAAACTGCCCGAAAAATTGTTCAAGTTGGTCGTCTATATTTGGTAAGGGATAGTGCTGTTTCACAGTTTGTTCGTTTAAC
Source organism: Sweltsa coloradensis (assembly GCA_024449915.1). Classification (NCBI taxonomy): domain Eukaryota; kingdom Metazoa; phylum Arthropoda; class Insecta; order Plecoptera; family Chloroperlidae; genus Sweltsa; species Sweltsa coloradensis. The sequence goes on from JAMZAV010010518.1 coordinate 21,863, forward strand.
TTACGGAAAACAACAACAAGTCTACTTTCACCGGTTTTCTTACGTACAAGTTAGTCAGGACTCGCGTTTTGGCGACCGTGTCTCGCTTATTTATTTCCCTTTTTCTTCCACTCTTTGACTATATGTTTTTATTTCTTCTCGTTTCCCTGCTGTTGTTTTATAAGGACGGCTATTGACTAGTCGGGTACCTTCCTTTCCACAATGTCCATCGATACTACTCAGTTTCATCCTAGTTCCGACATATCTTTAGCAAAACAATTTCCGAAATTCATTCAGTAGTTCTAGTAATTCAATTGACTGCTCTTTTGTTATCGTTTCACCTACATTAAGCTCTTCCAATCGTATCGGTTCTTTTCCATTCTGCCTATCGTTGCACACCAAAAACAACTCTTCATCGTTACATCTGTTTCGTTATTTACTTGCATTTCCTTTTATCATCTACGCTACTAACACCCTGTCTACCTGCAGGTGTTGTGATTGAAGTAAGTGCGCCGTGTAACAGTTGGTCCGTAAAATTTTTGTAAAATTTATGGATATAATAGTGTCTTCAAAATTATAGTATCGTCACGATGAACCTCAATACACATTTGAATTTAGCTCACATCCAAATTAAAACCCATCTTCGAGTTCATGTGGGTATTGTCATCAACATGATTTTGAATAATTTTAATGCTCTTGACTTGCAACAACGATATGACCTCGCCGCCCCGCACCTTTTGACTGCCTCTATACACGCTTACAGTACATGCGCACAGCAGCAGCCTCGCCTCGCGTCGGTCTGATGTTCCTGTCTCAGGTGGACGTGTTTTGTCTTCGCTCTTCGCTCTGTTCTTGTTTTGGCCCCCACAGTACAAGTAGGTATAGCTTCTGTTGCTGCTGAATGTGTTGTTAGTACAAGTCTGACTGAAATGTCTTCTCATCGTTGTGTTCGCTTACTTCATGATCAGAGCTCCGTCTTTCACTCATTCCGAAATGCAAACCGGTATACACATGATAACTCTATTGCAAGTTTTGTCATGAAGTATTTTTCACCTCGCAGTCTTTTCTGTTCTTGTCCCAGACAGACGGATGTTTTTTTCTATCCGCTCTTTGGTCTGTTTCTTGCTGGGCCTCCACAATACAAGGAGTTTAATTTTTGTTAATGCTGAATAAGTTGTTTGAGCAAGTCTTGACGTTTTGTCCTCGCATCGTTCTGTTTAATGTGTGTTAACCTCAGGAGGACGTCTGTCTGGCTGTATCAGGGTCATCACACCTGCCAGGGAAAATTATTGTTTTCAACCTGAGAACATTGTAAATACATGGTGATGATAGCGACTTTTTCAGCTACTAACTCATAACACATCTCTTGCTAAAACTATAAACCTCACTCATCTTACGACATGGCATTCGTTCGGGGGTTGGTGCCCATGCCTTGTTTTTATG
>JAMZAV010010519.1:0-22516 GCA_024449915.1 Sweltsa coloradensis
CATCCGGCACTTCACCAAGTGAAAATTGTTAATGTCAAAAGCTTGTGACTAAGCATTTCTTAGCTATCGCCTTCCGTGTGTTATTGTCAACTATTTCTAACGAAAGTTGTTCCATTCTTTGAGCAAACCATTCTTGTTCCTCGACCTCCTAAAATATACCACAGAAATACCATTAGAATCATTTAGTAGAAATATAATCTCACAATTTTTAGGGAAATTGTAGGCCTAGCTTAGATAAGGATATTTTAGGTTCTATCCTAACACATTCCTTGTTGGATGAGCAAAGCAAAGACTTCAATTTCACTGACCCCCAAAAAAATTTTGCTCATTTTTTTTTTTTGGTTTGTTTTTTGTATTTTTGTCTGTTTTTTTTGCTCTCTACCGGGCAAACGGCATGCGATCTTGATGAAAATTGGAGGGGACCTTTGAAATCTCTGAACTTAGACCTGCCACGTTTTTGGGTACAATCGAAGAAATATTTCTCATGACTATCGTACTTTTACGATTTTTTTTTATTTTTAGTGCAATATTTTTGTGACATTTGGGCCGATTCTGACCAAACGGGTAAGGCTACAACGTTCATATTTTACATGGACATTAAGGTTATATGGTGATGTAGACCTAGTGCCTTTTGAAAGAAAAAGTTGGAAAAGTTAGCCAGAATCCATAGAAATAAAGGTTTTAATATAGGTATTTTGAGGTATAGGTAATAATAATTAACAAGTAACCATAAAAACTTGACAACAATCACCTACAATACGTTCAATAAGCACTTGCAAAAGTATTCCACATGAACTAAGAACTTACAAAAAAGCTCATCCATCAACGCTACCTACTAAAAAAAGCATTCGCAAAGCGGCCTAGTAAGAAAAATTTAATGGGAGCAGGTTCATTCTGCAACTTCAAGAACTTCTAGCTAATTAAACGTTGTTTTATAACTAAGTCTTAACACTGTTGTATTCCAGTTATTTTCTGGAGTAGTAGATTCAGGTGGAATAGCATCACCTTTAAATTACTCACTCAATTTATTGTCTACTTTTTACATTAGAATGCCTAAAATAGTCATTTTGTAATTTGTTTTAGTGGCTCATTGGTCTTGTGGTTAGCCTACCTGCTTCCAATGCAGAAGGGTCAGGGTTCGATTCCCGCTAAAGTCAGAAGTTTTTGTTTGTGAAGAAGCCCCTGTTTGTGACGTTAGTAGTCGCGCGCGCGGTCCTTTAGACCGCATTACATTATTGATTATGGGCTAAGAACGTTAGAATGACGTTTTGATTACCAATATAAGATAATTTATCATATATGTGACAGCATTCATGGTTATATTAATCAATTATCAATCAATAATCAATAAATAATCAATCAATAATCAATGAAACACAGAATGTTGTAAACCTACAAAAAGGTATAAAAATATGTTTTGAAACACCCTGTAGTTCGAATTATTAGTAAACCAAGACAATAATATGCCAACACTGTATGTTGAAGAATATTCAACCTACAATAACAAAATACATGTCTCATAATAGTGATTGAGTATGCATATTTTTGCCTCTCTTAGTAGTCGCGCAGCGGTCGAAAAGACCAAGCAACCGAACAGGACCTCTTATCTTAGTTGAAGTTCTGCAAAACACTGAATCGCGTATTGCACACTGGCTTCACAAATCTATTTTGGGAAGGTAGGCGGAACTAGACAAGCCATGCATGCGCGCTGTACAAATACCAACTGTTGAAAAAAAAAGTCGGTCCAAAAGACCACACGCGACTACTCTCGGGTTAACTTCTGATTTGGACGTAAGTCCATCAGTTCTTGTCTCAGGAATTTGTATAAGGTGACTTTTGAGCCGTCCTAGCAACGAGGCACATAATAAATCTAAAGTTGTTCTAGAATCGGTCTTGTTGATTCTGGCGTTGATCCGCGGGTGTTCACACTCAGACCTGGGTAGTAACGTAACGGAAGTAATGCGTTACTGTAACGAAATTACTTTTTTCAGTAACGAGCCAGTAATTTAATTACAATTTTCTCAAAGTAACGGAAGAGTAATTTCACTACTTTTATCATTGTAATTTGGCGTTAGTAACGCGTTACTTTTGCCGCGCGGCCGCGCCTTTGTGTATCAAATATCAGTCACTAGGCAAGTGCGCCTGCTGCCTTTCTACGTATCGCCCGCTTGAGCAATGTGCATGCAGCATTTCCAACATTTCGTAGGTCTGATCGAGAGATTTCGAGTCCTGAATTTTTATTCAGAACCTAGCCATGTTTACTTTTGGTACTTCCGCCTATGACGAGTGCCGTTGACGACGTAATTATCTCTACTTGACATCAAACATTCAAGTCTGTGTCAAATAAATCGATAGTCGAATTGTTACATTGTAATGTAGCCTAGTTACAACATTTCGCCGATAGATGTCACCCGCATAATCAATAATTTACTATACATCTATACGTCGAAATCTACAATATCTCTGTGATAGGCCTCCGCTGGTTTTAAAGTGTGGGCGTGGATAACACGCTGTCTAAGACCCGCCATCGGCAGACAAAGCACTTGCGTCATACCCGTCCGCACGTCAGATACATTTTAAATTAAAAAAGTAATTTTGAAAGTAATTTCACTACTTTTTTTTTCATAAAAGTAACGTAATTTTCATTACTTTCTTGGACAAGTAACTAAATAGTAATTTAGTTACATTTTGGCTGAAGTAATGAGTAACGTAATTTCATTACTTTTCAAAAGTAACTTACCCAGGTCTGTTCACACTGTCCATACCACTGATAATAGCTCAGGCGCGGACTGGGTCGAAAAGGCCCGGGATGCTGGTATGTAATAGGGCCCGTATGAGGTCGCGTAGTAAAGCAGGGGTCTGGGGCGAAGCCCCAGCCGCCGGAGGCAATTTCGCCGAAGTCTAATTTTTTTTGGGTGGTTCGTTATATTTTATGGCCTAAAACGCTATTTTAGGACGCGATTGTTACATATTTAATCTACATTGTTATGTAGGATATAGATAAGGATAATAAGAAGTATGTACTCACGTAATAAGCTTCAATCATAAGTTTATTATCACTTTATATTCAAGTTAGACATTTTATATTCCTAGGCTCTAGTCAAGTGGTGCCAACTGTCACGCCACAACTCTGAGAACATATTAACTTACTTTCGCAGGTTGACCAACACTTTAGAGAGTGCACATATGTGACATGCCCCTTTTTTTTTTTTTTTTTTTTTTTAAAGGTTAATTATTGTCATATTATTTTAACTAGTAATGAAATTATCTAGATTCAAATCTGTTATTATGTTGAAAATAGCCAACTGCTACAATAAAGAATAACTACTACTACTAACAAAATTATTAATCGTTACTAAATACTTAATTATATATATGATTATTGATGTGACTTTTAACTCTTAACTGATCTTCTCATCTTGTAACTTGTCATTCCTCTTGGAAACGGAGTGGAACCTTGACTACTCGTCCACTTCTTGTGGTGTTTCGGTCAGCTCTGGCATCCTGCGGACTGCTAGCTGGAGATTCTTCTGGAAAGTTACTTCAGAACGGTTCAGTACAGGAATTGGTATGTGATTTTTTTTTGGTGAGGTAAGTCTGAAGGGTTCAATTTCTGGAGTTTCCATTCTTACAGGATTTGGTTGAAAAAGTAAAGGAGTAGGAGGATGTGGGCATACTTCTGGAGTGTTTCTTGGACGGAGATGAATGCGGTTCCGACGTAGTGTGCTTCCTTCTGTTGTCTTTACTTGATACGAATTTGGTGTTTTATCCCTTTCGATTACTTGACCTGGTATCCATTTCCTTGTTGCTTTTTGAATTATTATATCTTGACCGTTCTTCAAAGGTTTAAGTTGTTTGGATTTTGCATCAGAGTTTTTCTTTTGCTTGTTCTGGTTTTCTTTTAGGATTTGAAGGGTTTTGTTAGTTTTGAATTTTGGCATCAATGTTTTTGTAGTAGTTGTTACAGTTGTTCTGAGACGTCGACCCATTAGTAATTCTGATGGTGCTGGAAGATTTGCTTTCGGGGTGTTGTTGTATTCCAATATTGCCAGGTGTAGATCTTCATTTGATTTGTACGCTTTTACTAATAAGGCTTCAACTGTTGAATTGCTCGTTCTACCATCCCGTTGGATTTGGGGTACAGAGGGCTTGACGTTACTTTCTGTATATCATATTCTTTCAGAAACTTGTCGTATTCTGTTGATTCAAAAGGGGTCCATTATCCGAAAATAATTCCCGGGGTATACCGTGAGTACGGAAGATGTTTTTAAGAGCATAAATTACCGCTCGAGCAGTTTTGCTTCCAAGCAATCTTACTTCTATGAATTTCGAATGGTAATCTACGAGGACCAGATAGTCTTGACTGTTCACATGCAGAAAATCAATACCCAGCTTTTCCCAGGGAAGCTTAGGAATTGGATGCGGTGTTAAGGGCTGTGTCTGATTGGCTCGCGAGTATCCTTGACATACTGGACATTGACTAACAATGGTTTCGATGTCGTGCATCATGCCAGGCCAATATAGAGAATCTTTCACTTTGTTTTTGCTTGATATTACACCTTGATGTGATGAGTGAATTTTCTGCAATGTCTCTTTTCGTTGACTTGATGGAATGATGATTCGATTGTTGATGTACATCAGACCATTTGATTCGTGTATTCCATCTTGATGTTGCCAATATGGTCGTACTTCTTCAGGTACTTGTGACCTGTGTTTTGGCCAGCCTTCCTTACATAACATCTTCAGAGCACTGAGAACGGGATCCTTTTCAGTTTCGTTCTTCATTAGTTCTATTTTGTCATCTGTTGCACTGATGAGCGAATGAACTGTGCCTGTTTCTCCTTCAAGGTAGTCGGTGTTCACGTAGTTCTTGTCGTCAGGTTGTCGTGACAGCGCATCTGCGACATACATCTGTTTTCCTGGGACGTACTGCAGAGTAACGTTATATCTAAGAAGACGCATTACCAATCTTTGCAGACGTGGAGACAGACTTTCAATCGGTTTCTTCATGATGCCAAGTAGAGGCTTGTGATCTGTTTCGACAACAAACTCAATCCCATAGACATAGTAGTAAAATCTTTCACAGGCATTGACAATTGCTAATAACTCTTTTTCTATTTGGGACCATCTCTGTTGAGTGTCAGTGAGTACTGCAGAGGTGTACGCAACTGGTTTTCCTTCTTGCATGATTACTCCTCCCACACCATACTGGCTTGCATCAGCTGATACTACTGTTTTCTTTGATTGGTCGAAGTAGGCAAGAACTGGGGCTTTTGTTACCAAAGTTTTTAGATCTTCGAATGCCTTTTGTTCTGGTGCTTCCCACACCCATTCATTCTTCATGCTTAGAAGACGCCGTAGAGGACTAGTCTTTTCTGACATGTTTGGAATAAACGGTGTCAGGTAAGTAATCATACCGAGAAAACGTTGCAGTTCTTGTTTAGTTTTAGGTGTTGCAAAACAGGAAATAGCCTGGACTTTCTTATAGTCTACTGCTATTCCATGTTCATTTATTGTGTGACCAATGTAGTCTACTTCAGTCACTGCTATTTTTAACTTTTCTCTTGAGAATCTCAGGTTCTTTTCTTGAGCTCTTTCCAATACTTTCTCCAAACGAGCATCATGTTCTTCGATATCTTTTCCATACACAAGTAATCGTCGATGTATATAAGAATTCCTTCTATACCTTCAAACGCCTCATGCATTGCTTTTTGCCAGACTTCAGCGGCACTGTTGATACCATAGGGGAGCCTGGTGAAGCGGTACCGTCCCTTAGGTGTAGCTATGGTACACAATTTTGAGCTCTCTTCGTCCAGGGGCAGTTGCCAGAATGCTGTAGAAGCATCTAGTACTGAGAATACTTTTGCTCCTTGTAGCTCTGCGAAGATTGTGTCTGATGTTGGTATTTGATAGTGTTCCCTTTGGATGTATTTATTTAGTTCTCGAGGATCCATACATATTCGGACATTTCCGTTAGCTTTTTTACAATCGCAATAGGATTTACCCATTTTGTAGGTTCTTCTACTTTTTTTAGGATACCTTGCTTTTCCATTTTCTTGATTTCTTTTATTACCTTATCTTTAATAGATAAAGGTATTTTTCTTGCTGCCACTATTTTAGGTTGTGCATCTTCACTCAGCTTTATTTTGTATTCTTTTTTTAGTTTACCTAAACCATTGAAAACATTTTCATAGTTGTTTACTATCTCATGGCATTTGTTCTACTCTGCATGTTGGAGACTTCTCCTGTTGCACTTGTAGTGTGTATTCTAGCCACAAGTCCTAACTTTTCTAATGCAGTAATACCAAGAATTGGTTGGGTTTTTCCTTCTGAGATGTAGAATTCTATCTCTGCTTCCCCTTGTTTGGTTTTACACATGAACTTTGTCACTCCCTTCACTGCTATTTTATGGCTTGTATAGGATGTTATGGTTCTAGTTGCACTGTGTAGTTTTGGTTGTTTTGACATACTTTTTAGACAATCGTCCGGAATTATGTTGACTTCCGAACCGGTATCTAATTTAAAAGATATGTCTACACCTTGAATCTTAATTGTTTCTCTCCACTCAATATTATTCACTTGAGGGTTGGTAGGACCATGTTCTTTAATTTCCAAGACAAATTCTTCGTCTTCTTCTGAAGTTTGGTTTTGTTCCACGGATTGGACACGTTGCATTTTACACATTTTTGAGAAATGGTTAGGCCTATCGCATTTTGAACAAGTTTTACCATAGGCAGGACACTCTTTAAATTTGTGTATTTTCCCACACCTATAGCATGTCTTCTTCTCTTTTATGTCAAGTTTTTCTGTATCTTTAGTGGTACTATGATTTTTGAATTTGGTTTTGTATTTTGAGGGTTGTAGGGCTACCTTCTTCTTTTGAATTGCATTTGTAGTTTCCCCCTGCAACTCTTTCATTTGTGCTTTACTTGTTTCATTTGCTCTACAAAAGTTAATGGCTTTTTCTAGGCCTAGGTCAGGTTCTCTCAGTAACCTTTCCTGGACAGCTTTGTCCAATATCCCTAGCACTATTCTATCTCTGATTAGGCTTTCAGTTTGGGATTCAAATTCACAGGTCGATGCCAGATGTTTTAATTCTGTCACAAATGCATCAACTGTTTCAGTGGGACCTTGAGCCCTAGAGAAAAATTTGTACCTGTCAAAAACAATATTTTTTCTTGGCTTGCAAAAGTCCTCAAATTTTTGAAGTACAATATCTATCTTTTCTTTGTCTGTAGGGTCTGCATAGGTGAATGTATTGTACACGCCTAGTGCTTCATCCCCTATTAGATTTAATAAAATCGAAACCTGAAGTTTGGACGATTTATCTGTTTTTTCAGAGGCCTGCATATAAATTTCGTACTTCTGCTTCCACCTCTTCCAATTCTCTGCTATGTTTTCCTATGAACGAGAGTTCCTGAGGGGGACGAAATTCCATGCTTGTTTTTCTTATTTATTAAGCTAGGCCTTTACTGTTTTGACAGGAGCACGTTTTTACTTGAGGTTAGGTTGACAGTTTTTATTAAAATCCCGTGAGCACTGTTTTATTCTTATCCCACCGCTTGCCACCATGTTACATATTTAATCTACATTGTTATGTAGGATATAGATAAGGATAATAAGAAGTATGTACTCACGTAATAAGCTTCAATCATAAGTTTATTATCACTTTATATTCAAGTTAGACATTTTATATTCCTAGGCTCTAGTCAAGTGGTGCCAACTGTCACGCCACAACTCTGAGAACATATTAACTTACTTTCGCAGGTTGACCAACACTTTAGAGAGTGCACATATGTGACAGCGATTAACAGGCGTCAACTAAGTAACACTACCCAAGATCGCAATTTAAATCTCGTGAAAATTATATTTGAGGAAGCCTTACAACTAATCATGTAACTTGCAAGTACCAAATTGACACTCGCAAAATGCGAGCTTGGGGGATGAGTGTTTACTGGACATTTTGATTGAATCATCAATTATCACTCTTTAATAGCATCACACTTAAGTTATGGTATTTTTGTATGGGGTGATAGTTCTAAAAAAACATGCAAAGGTTGTTTGTACTTCTAAAAAAAAGCAATTCGGCTGATCTGTAACATGAAAAAAAGGGAGTCATGTAGAGGAATTTTCAGGAACTATAAAATAATGACACTACCTAGTATTTATATCTTTAAAACAATCTTGTATCTGAAACAGTATTGTGATACTCACAGCCACAATACCAGGCGGAAGCAGGATATGTATAAAGTGCCCCACAACTCAACTCTCTATGAAAAAGGACCAACTTATGCCGGTGCCAAATTGTATAACAAACTGCCAAGTAATCTGAAGCAACTGGATACCATAGGATTGTTTAAACTGGAGCTGGAGAATTTTTTAATTAACTCATTCAGACCACGTGTCCATTATAATGGACATAACAATTTTGATTTTTTTTAAATTAGACTTAAAGTTTTTTCAATTTGGCCAACAAAAAATTCAAAAAAATTGGGGAATTCAAATTCACATTTTTTTTACCGCATTGCGATAGGACGAATAGTACCGTTTTTAAAGAGATTGAAAATTGAAATTGTAAAAACGGGCAAAAAAAAGTGTTTTTGGTTTTTTCCCGGAAATTTAAAATATTAATAGTTTTGCCAGTATTTGAGATACAAAAAATCCAAAATATGCAAAAAAATTCCGAAAAAAATCTAGTTTTAGAAATGCACTTAAAATTTACATTTGAACATCAAACGTTGCTTTTATTCGAAATCCAAAATTTCCCATAATTCCTTAAATATTACAATGAAAAATATAAAAAAAAATACTAAAAAATATCAGAAAAAATCACGAAATGTTAATATTTAGCTTAAAATATCCTAATTTGTGCCAATTTAATTATGGTCTGAATGAGTTAATAAAGAATTTTATGACATAGATGACTTTCTGAACATGTAAATACTGTAGGATTAGATTGATTTTTATCTGTAATTTTTGACATGTGTCACACGATCTTCTACATGTATTTGTAAAACAAATTGTAAATGGCACAAATAAATGAAATGAAAATGAAATCAATATCATGCAACTTTCCAATAATAATGTGTAAGCCTAAGCTGTTACCTGTAATGACACGATTCACGGTACTACTTCTACATCCCCCCGCCGGCGCCGGGTGCCTCCCCCCCCCATCCCCACCCAACGCCATCCCCTTGCTGTTGGAACTGGCAAACCAAAACCAAAATACTTGCAATCACATCGAAATTTCTTCTCGTAGCGCGGCGGCGAGAAAGTCAATAAACTATACATGATAGTCATTAGGCCTATATAGTTCCTACTGAAAACTGAAAAGTGAGAACACTGAACAACCATTCTCTTTTGAAGAGCTGCCTAAGGCACCCCATGAGTCATCGTTAATATTATCTAATGTATTTTGTTCGGCAACACTTTTTCGCAGTAAACAAATATACAATCATATATATTTTGTCTGAAACTGAAAGTGTAGTGTGAACAAATGTTCCACAGGGGCCCGGAATGTCAAAAGCCCGAGGTGCGATCGCACCCCAGCACCCCCTGCCTGTAATAGCTATATTTCCTATCACTAGGAAAACGCTAAAGTCCCGCCGCGTTGATGGATGAGCTTTTTAAAGTTTTTAGTTTGCGTGGGATATCTTTACTTTTGCAAGTGCTTTGTTTTGCTGCCTACGCATTGTAGGTGAATGTTGTCAAGTTTCTTTTGTTTCTTGTCAATTGGTATTATTTACCGTAAAAAACTTATATTAAAAGCTTCATTTCTATGGATTCTGGCTAACTTTTTCAACTTTTTCTTTCAAAAGGTACTACATCACCATAACCTTAATGTCCATGAATAATATGAACGTTGTAGGCCCACCCGTTTGGTCAGAATTGGCCCAAATGGCACGAAAATATAGTACAAAAAAACAAAAATCTTATATTAAAAGCTTTATTTCTATAGATTCTGGCTAACTTTTTCTACTTTTTCTTTCAAAAGTCAATAGGTACATCACCATTACCTTAATGTGCATGTGAAATATGAACGTTGTAGCCCCACCCGTTTGGTCAGAATCGGTCCAAATGTCACGAAAATATCGCACTAAAAATCGGAAAAAAATCGTAAAAGTACGATATTCATGAGAAATATTTCTTCGATTGTACCCAAAAACGTGGCAAGTCTAAGTTCAGAGAAAACGAAGGTCGTGTCAAATTTTCATCAAGATCGCATATGCCGTTTGCCCGGTAGAGAGCAAACAAACAGACGGGGAAAAAAAAAAAAAAAAAAAAAAACGGAGCTAAATTTTTTGGGGGGTCGGTGAAATTGAAGTCTTCGCTTCGCTTATCCAAAAACAATATCGACCTTTGGTTGGTTATTGCTCACTCGTCGATTGTGTCGGGGCCTACAGGGTCGCTTTGGTTTACTGTCCCCCACTGAAAATCAGTTAAGTGACTTGAGTGGGTAGACTCTAAATACAGATTTATTTATTAAAATAACACCGCATTTTAAAAAGACGCTTAAACAAGTATCGAACCCATTCTAAAGTGGGCTCTTTTGTTTAAAATTTTGTATAAACTCTATAAACCTTTAAATTTTGAAGCCGCGGACACTCCTATTAGAACTACACGAGATTGTGAAATGTTTCTACTACGCTGACAGTTCTTCCACCCAGAAGTCAACATTTAAGGCACAATACCTACACCAACTGGAATTGTAAAATATGGGAACAAGAACACAATGCCAAACCCTCCATTTAAATGAATAACTAACAATCCTAATTCCCCACTATAACAACTGGTTAGAATGTTAACGTTGAATCACACGTTTTATCAAATTTTATTAGTTAGCCTTTATATTTACACAGTGTACCTATACAAATCAATAAATAGTGCATGTCACATATATGCCTACCATAGGTAGTTAATTGTATTTTTTTTTTTCATAAAAGGATGGAAAGAGAGAGATTACCGAGAAGGATGATGGAATTGGAAATTCCAGGTAGGAGACCAAGGGGCAGACCACGACAACAATGGCAGAATAGTGTGAGAAAAGATGTAGCGAGGAGGAGACTGGAATGTGGTGGAGGAAGAGGAGTGGTGGCAGGACAGAAGAAAATGAAGAGGCCTGTCTTCAATGCCAGCCCAACGCAGAGTTGGACGTGGCAACAGATAATGATGGTGACTAGTAGAGTAGCAACATTTACAATCATTCGTTCTGTAGGTATATCAGAAAACTGGTGCAACCACATATAACTTGCCTCTAGGTAAAGAAACTCAGCACTCATTGTATCACTGTAGGACTTGTGAAGAAACTGCAAAGCATCTGTAAACGTTCCTTCGGATACAGAGGATGAAATAATGCCAGTAAAATTGAATCGATCGTTTTCACTAAGTCCGTATAATCTTGGCTGCAGTTCAGGCACATTGCTGTAAAAAATACACAATAATTAAATTCTTCCTAACAAGCTTATTGGATACCTACCTATTTTTTTATACATTTAGCCTACCTTTAATACCTCCCTCCCCATTATTTGTTAACCATTATTTTCCTTTTAGGGGCAGACCTCACGTCATTCAGTACCTCTAGCTATTTTATTATTATTAGAGATGCACATGATAATTGATATTATCGATAACCAATAATGGATATACGGTAATTTCGATAATCGATAACCAAAATTCATTATCGATTATCGAAATATCAAATAATTGGATAAGCCTAGCGAGCGAAGCGAAGATTCAATTTCACTACACTGGAGAAAAAAATCTGGAATGTTTTTTTTCTTTTTGTATTTTTGTCTGTCTGTTAACACGATTCCGGCTAAATCGATATACTCCAATTGCAATGAAATTTTCTGGAGGCCTTCAAAATCTCTGAACTTAGAACTACCACTTTTTTTAGCGCAATCGAAAAATTATTTCTATTAAAATCGCAATTTTACGTTTTTTTTTTATATTTAAAAAATTTCTTCGGCTTATAACACCTACATGCTTTATTTGATTGTAATGATTTTTTCACAGAACCTTAATTTTATGAATTAATATATTCGTGTGAAATTTGAGCGCAATCAAAAAATGTTTTCCTATGAAAATCACAATTTTACGATTTTTTTGATTTTTAAAACATTATTTTGACTTTCATGCATTATCCGATTGTAATGATTTTTTCGTAGAACCTTAATTTTATGAATTCATATATTGATGGTGAAGAACCAATACCTTCTATCTGCCAAAAAGCAAATTGTTCAGGAGAGCATTAAAACTGATTTAAAAAAAGTAACTAGTTGGCGGTGGCAGATAGGAGATATTGATGTAAGGTAGTACTATGTCTCTTTTGGAGATGTTTAAGCATTGTTAGATAGGAGCTATTAGTAGGGTTGCCACCTTTGATTGAGGTCAATCTGGGACAAAATTTGAAGTTGCGTGGTACAGCTGGGGTCTGGGGCAAAGCCCCAGCCGCCGGAGGCATTTTCGGCAAAGGCGAATTTTTTTTTAGTACATTAGGTATATTTGATGGTCTAAAACGCATTTCAAGGCGACTTTGTATCTCAAATGACAGTGAAATATAAACTCTAAATAGACCATTTTTCTCAATTTCATTAATTGGGAAATAGTAATTGTAGTTGGGTAACAAATTTTATGAAAATCAATTCAGAAATTAAAATATTAGAAAAAAAAACGCTGCGATGGATTTTTTAATTTCTGGATTGATTTACATAAGACCATTTTTGGAAATACTGGGACAAGGAATGGCTGTAGGAAAGGTAATATCTCATGAAAGCAAATAATAATAATATCCAATGCCTGAAGAATTAAAAAATTCAATGTAAACGGCATCGTAACTAACCACACAGAATTAAGATATGGTATAGACAAATGTACGACAATAATCAAGTAATTTCGTTATTTTCAAGATTTCGTAAAATTTCAGGTTTTTGGACCGTTATTGTGCACAACATATCGTGATATTTTGAACCTTTTATTTTATGACGTAAATTTTAAATTACAATAAAGGAAGTGAATATGTAGGCTTTTACTTTTTTTGTTATCGGATTTTATATGGATCAACATAACAAAGAAAATAATGTCATTGAATTGAACCAGAAAAGAAATAGCTGAGAAAATTTAACGTCTTTCCGCCGTTATTGTGAATAACGTAACAATATGGTATTGTAAACATTCATTTAATTGTCGGATATTATAAATAACGTTATACAAATTAAATAAATGAATACGTAGACTTTTTCGTGGTAATAGTTATCACCCTTGAAATAATGGGAAAGTAGTAGTAGTAGTAGTTCCCTCTGCTGTTGACTCATTGTCGGTGGCAGGTAATTCCTTCATATTCGGTGGCAGGTAATTCCTTCATTTTCCTCACTTCTCATTCCCTCATTTTCATTTCCATTTCCACTTCGCTATCAACTCCCTTTTCTCTTCTCCTTCTTCCCCTCATCCATTTGCTTCACTGATCATCTTCCTTTTCACTTCTCCTTCTATTCCACATTCGAGCAAGGCCTCTTCTTAATTACTTCCTCATGCCGTTTGATTCTCTCTCAATCAATAACACTCCCCTCAGTCAGTATTTACCTTTGGCAGCAGCTTAATAGATTTCTTGAACCCAGCCAACTTTTTTGTCCCCCACTATCCCCTCAGAAAGGCCATTCCAATCCACCACTGTCCTTGCAAGGAAGGTGTTCTTTCCCACATCTGTGGCCCATATACCTCTCTCATACTTCCATGAGTGGTCCCTTCTAGCTATATAGCTAGCCTTCCTTAACTGCCCGTTCATCTCACCCCACCCCTCATGTGCCCTGGACACCCAATCTGTCCATTCTTCTCCTATCTTCAAGCGTCTCACATCCAAGGTCCCTTACCATACCCTTAACACTGTCATATGTCCTTACTAGTTGTCCATTAATCATTTCCTCCTTCCCCCAATTATTTTTATTGAGCACCCTTCTCGCAGCTCTTTCTTGTACTGCCTCAATTCTCTAGTTTCTCCCTTCCTGTATGGATCCCATATTGCCCCAGCATATTCAACAACCGGTCTAACTAGGGTTTTATAGGCATGTCCCTTTAGAGCCTTACTTGCACCTTTCAAAGTCCGCATAACAAAATTTAGGCACCTAAACCCTTTCTTGGATACTTCCTTTACTTGCTCCACCCAACTAAGCTTGCTCTGCAGCCATACTCCCAGGTATTTTATTCTCTCTACCCTCTCCAGTAATTTCCCCATTAACGAGTAGCCTGTGCCCAAACCCACTTCCCCCCTCCTCCTCGTAAATCTAACCCATTTACATTTTCCCACATTGAGGCTCATTTTATTTTCATTCACCCATTCACCTAGTATACTCAGGTCATGTAACAATTCATTTGAGTCCCCCTGGTTCCTTACAATCCTATAGATTACACAAACACGCGTTTCCAAATATTGGCAGAGCACTGCTGCGCCCCCACCACCACCCTCCACGCCACACCGAACTCAACCCACCGACGACCCTACAGAACATTAGCAAGCTTAATTACATCGCCACATTAGCGTGACCTTGGAGATTTTTTTTGGGGGGGACGGGAAAAGTGACCTACAGATCAATCTGTTGAAACGATAATGACGTATCAAATTTTATGGCTTTTGTGTAATCCGCAAAAATGATGAAATATCGAATTCCGGGTCATTTTGTGTCCCGGAAAGTTACACCCAGGATCCGGGATGAAGGATTGTAATCCCAAACAATTAGCACCAAAAAATTCAAAATAATTTTCTGTATCCATAGACACCAACATCTCATTTTGGCAGAAAATGGCAGATAGAAGGTATTGGTTCTTCACCATCGATATGTTGGGGTGAAATTTGAGCGCAATCGAAAAATAATTTCTTGTAAAAATCGCAATTTTACGCTTTTTTTTGTTAAAAAACAAAATTCTTCGACTTATAACACCTACATGCTTTATCCGAATGAAATGATTTTTTTTTACAGAACCTTAATTTTAAAAATTATTATATTGGTGTGAAATTTGAGCGCAATCGAAAAATAATTTCTCATGAAAATCGCAATTTTACGCTTTTTTCGTTTTAAAAAAATTACGCTCATCCAACAACGCGCCTGAAAAAGCGTTTGCGAAGCTTCCTAGTTGGTACTAAATAGTGGCACGAACCTAACTCTAAAGACGGAGATTATCTCACGTTGTGCCATGCACTGGCTGGGCTGATAGTGTCACACTCGAGATTTATGTTTGTAAATGAGCTATTAGTCGATAACGGAAGCCAAACACATGACATCTAAGATAGCGAGGCAGCAAACAGAATGCGATTGTATTGTTTTGACTTAAACTTGCCAAACTTGAGGTTTCACTTATGTCGGAACAGGCTTTGTTGGTGATATCGATATTATCAATTCGATAATGGCATTACCATTTCGATGATCGATAATAAAAAAAGTATCGATGTGCATCCCTAATTATTATCTACAGTTGATTGATATGATATTGATATGGGAGCTGTATATAACTTACAACAGTAGCAGTAGGTTAGTAGGCATGCACTAAGTATAATTACATGATATATAGCCTATAAGTTATAGCAAATACAAACCAATTGGAGGAGATTGATACTGGATTAATGTTTGCCTTCTTATGAGCATGTTCTCGGTATGCTGTCACAAAAGCGCCAAAAATTGCTTTGATTTATTCTAGATTGTACTGCTGCATCAGTACTGCAAAATAAATTGTAGGCCTATGTTAGATGGATAGATCAATGACAAATTAATATTCAGCATTTATTTATTATAAGGCCTAATTATTTAGGCCTAATATTTTTTATAAAACATATTCATAGATTAACCCTTTTTGGCCCAACAGTGCCATATGGATCCATAACATTAAAAAAAAAAAATTAGCCTATCTGGGTAAATAATAGTTTTTTCAATTTGACCCCAAATTTTTTAATTTTTTGGGGGTAAATAATAAATTAATAATTGTTTTCCACATTCCAATAGGACCAAAAGTGAATTGAAAATACTAATCTGCAAAAAAGGCTAAAAATGGGGAAAAAACGGTTTGTCCCGGAAATGTAATAAATCTCTAGTATTGCCATTATTTGAGATTGAAAAAATTCAAAATATTATAACATAATAATAGGCCCTTGATGTCTATGATTTAGCATCTACCGATATGAGTTTCATCACTCTTATTATTTAGGTCTTAATTAGCATTAGATCTTCTTCACGGTAATGGAAAGCTATTTCCAGGCTTATGTAGATCAATCTGTCTGTTATCATACTGCTGCTTATGCTTATCTACTGCTTAAACATGGCCTTAAATAATATTGACTGTTCGAAAACGCCGCCCAACATTCAGCGCAGGCTTGCCATAGCAGACAACTGTAAAGTCGAAATTTGATCCGCTTTCATAATAACATCGCCAGAGCCTGATCTCTACCACATAGGTTTATTATTTACAATTATTGAAATCCAATCGGCTATTTCTGAAAGTGTGTATTTTTATCCTTGTGGACGTGGACACGGTGGTACATTATTATTACCTTTCTTTAGATAACAAAGCGACAGGTGTACCAACTGACCCTTGTAAAAAGCATGCTAAAAATTGTTCTATGGCTCAATAAAAACAGATTAGCCCTAGGCCTATTTGATGCTCTTTTTAAGGACAGACATTAGTAGCCTACTACCTTTGTGATAAATATGCTACTACAGAACTAGGGCCTATCAGAACGTGAAAAGTAAAAACATGTGATTCATAAACCTAGCTAGGGCCTAGGCCCTAGACCTACCTTCAAACTGGTTTACTTGAGGTGGGCGGTACCCATAAACACCTGTTTCACTGTGGTACAGTCGTTCTAGCTTGACATTTGATGCAACACGTGCACTTGGAAACAACTTATTACTGTTCACTCTGAAGTAGTGGTTTTCACGTGTGGCACTGTATAACGACGAACCACTTGCAGCTCTGGGTAGGCCTAGGAACTTTAATAACCTCACTCTTCCGTTGTGTCCTATGTTACCAGGAAGACAATGACTTGTGTCACACTTTCTAGCACTTAAACGCAACATTGCAGTCACCTACGTCTTATTATTACACCTACAAATATATACGTCCCCCCTCACATCAGCTCCAATTTCTGCAGATGATTAAAACGAATATCGCGTGCTTGATTCCAACTCCAAGGACACATGACCCTTGCCTAATTTGAGTACGACTTATTGTACTACCGATATCAAAAACGTTTTCAGCAGAATATCACTCAAATTCTGGCATCGGTCTTGTACGGTGACCCGAGGATGAGCTTTGAGATTCTAGTTTGACGCTAAAACGTAGGCCCTCTGCTAGAATTTGGAAGAAATTAGCCTATTTTGTAAACTCTATAAAGAGCAAAGGTTAGAAACGAGTTTTTAATGATCCTTTTGGTCCAAGGCTATTTCAATTCTAGATATAAGATAGATAATTTATTCGCCAGTTGACTTGTACATTACCTATACAAATATTGGTTTCGTCAGGGTTTTCATGTACCGGTAAGCCGAGGTACTAAATTAATCTGCCATAATCTGTCAATGTCATAAGTTGACATTATCTCGGTTCTTATTTTTCACATTTTATGATAGGCACGTAGAATACTTGTTATTTGAAGAGAAGCAAGTCATTTCAATTTTAAGAATGTATTGCATTATGTAGTAAATAAATGCAAATGGTATTGTAAGGAAGCTTCGCAAACACTTTTTCAGGCGCGTTGTTGGATGAGCGTAATAATTGGTGCATTGAGCTGCCATGTGTGTTATGCAGATGGTATTTAAGGCTATTCGACCGCGTTTTTCTATTTTCCAAAATATGATACCAAGTCAAAATATAGCAAATGGCTTTGAAACCAGGCTCTTTTAGAAAATCAAAACTATTTTTTTCAAATTTTTCTGATTTGGTACACGGCCAATATCGCTACCTCAAAATAATTTCAAACTTCAATTCGCCAAGGCACACCCATTCAACGTGGGGTGTTGTGTTTTTGTGACATAAATTTTTATCTGGTTTTCTATAGGCAGACTAAGAGAAAAAAGATTTTTTTTAACAATTGTATTTCCTGCGCATTTTTTCGTTTGCCGGTATTTTGTACTGATTTGTACCGCCAAACAAAAAATTTCGCAGGAAATACAATAATTGTTTAAAAAAAATCTTTTTTCTCTCAGCCAGCCTATAGAAAATCAGTTGAAAATTAATGTCACAAAAACACAACACCCTACGTTGAACTTCAATTCGCCTTGGCAAATTGAAGTTTGAAATTATTTTGAGGTGGCAATATTGGCCTTGTGCCGGATCAGTAAAATTTGAAAAAAATAGTTTTGATTTTCTAAAAGAGCCAGGTTTCAAAGCCATTCACTGTATTTTGACTTGGTAGCATATTTTGGAAAATAGAAAAACGCGGTCGAATAGCCTTAAATGGATTTCGTTTTCCCATTGCTCATTGCCCATTGCTCCCGAGAAATGCTTGGTAATATGTTTTGAATTTTTACGACGACATGAGGATCAGGGTCGCACATTACACACTACATTACAATCGAATAAAGCATGTAGGTGTTAATTCGAAGAAATTAAGAAAAAAGCATAAAGTTGCGATTTTCATGAGAAATAATTTTTCGATTGTGCTCAAATTTCACACAAATACATTAATTCATAAAATTAAGGTTCTGTGAAAAAATCATTACAATCGGATACAGCATGTGAATGTAAAAGTCGAAGAATTTTTTTAAAAATAAAAAAAACGTAAAATTGTGATTTTCATGAGAAATAATTTTTGATTGCACTCAAAACGTGGCAGTTCTAAGTTCAAAGGTTTTGAAGGCCTCCCGAAAATGTCATCGTAATTGGAGTATTGGTTACAATCGAATAAAGCATGTAGGTGTTATATAAGTCGAAGAAATTTCAACAAAAAGCGTAAAGTTGCAATTTTTGTGAGAAATAATTTTTCGATTGCGCTCAAATTTCACACGAATATATTAATTCATAAAATTAAGGTTCTGGGAAAAAATCATTCAAATCGGATAAAGCATGTAGGTGTTATAAGCGGAAGACATTTTTTTTAAATAAAAAAAGTTTTAAAATTGTGATTTTTATGAGAAATAATTTTTCGGTTGCGCTCAAATGTCACACGAATATATTAATTCATAAAATTAAGGTTCTGTGAAAAAGTTATTACAGTTGGATAAAGCATGTAGGTGTTATAAGTCAAAGAAATTCTTTAAAAATTTAAAAAAAAAAAATGTAAAATTGTGATTTTCATGAGAAATAATTTTTTAATTGCGCTAAAAAACGTGGCAGTTCTAAGTTCAGAGATTTCGAAGGCCTCCAGAAAATTTCATCGTAATTGGAGAATTGGTTTAGCCGGAATAGTGTTAACAAACACACAAAAATACAAACGGAAAAAAAAGAAGAAAAAAAACATTCCGGCTTTTTTTCTCCAGTGTAGTAGAATAGAATCTTTGCTCCCTTTACCACCTCAAGGGGACTGGACGGGGTGGTCTTCACAATATTTTATTTGTGTAATTCTTAGGCCTATTGTACTTATTTGTAATTTGTAATGATTCAAAGAATATTTTTAGTTAGTTTTGACATTTTAGGCCTAGTGGAAAATAATAATAATATGATAATAAATTGCCATTACACGGTAGGTAATCTTTTCTCTTCCCTTTAGAAATGAAGGCCAACACACAATTTGGCAAACACGTCGTAATGTATTCAATATCTCCCTGTCGATGTGAGCCTTTATCAGGTCTAGCCAATACAGAAATTTTAATGTTAATACTCCCCTCTGAACCAGAACGGACTCTATCGAAGTGGACTTGGCCTTTTTGGTACTGGTCAGTCGGATGTCGATTCTAGTCTTTACAATCGATCTTGGTGTCAAGTCTAAGTAGATTTATTTAATTTCACAATCTTAGCCTAGCCTACCATTGGAACAACTGGCCTATTTTTTGAAGTCCTAATTAATTTATACTAGGATAACGCTTAAGTCCCGCCGCGTTGTTGGATGAGCGTATATGGTGCATTGAGCTGCAATGTGTTACGCGGATTTTCTGTGTTTCTGTGAAAAAAACATTACTTAGTCAAAGATTTATTTTAATTAAATTAAAATTTAAAAAAAAAATTAACTTAATTTTTTTAATAAAATAAAATAAAATAAAAAATTAACTTAATTTTTTATTAATCGTAATTTTTAAAAAAGAAAAAAATCAAAAAATTGCAATTTTCATAAGAAATAATTATTCGATTGCCTCAAATTTAATTCGAATATATTAGTTCATGAAATTAAGGTTCTGTAAAAAAATCATTATAATCGGATAAAGCATGTAGGCCTAGGTGTTATAAGTCAAAGAATTGTTTAAAAAAAGAAAAAACCCGTAAAATTACGATTTTCATGAGAAATAATTTTTCGATTACGCTCAAATTTCACACGAATATATTAATTCATAAAATTAAGGTTCTGTGAAAAAATCATTACAATCGGATAAAGCATGTAGGTGTTAGGCCTATAAGTCGAAGAAATTTTTTAAAAATTGGAAAAAATCGTAAAATTGCGATTTTCATGAGAAAAAAATTTCCCGATTGCGCTCAAAAACGTGGCAGTTCTAAGTTCAGAGATTTCGAAGGCCTCCATAAAATTTCATCGCAATCGGAGTATCGGTTTAGCCGGAATCGTGTTAACAAACACACAAAAAAAAACATTCCGGATTTTTTTCTCCAGTGTAGTGAAATGGAATCTTCGCTACGCTCATCCAATAAATGTTAAGAATCCACAGCGGGCTTGAATTAAATCAGATCCTAGAGAAAATTTCTTTTTGTTTTACAAAAAGAATCATGACATGATTTCTTTTTGTTTTACAAAAAGAATCATGTGATTCGCATAAAATTGACGATTATAATTAAAAATTGAATTACCTTTGTTTTATTGAAATATTTAATGTATAAAATTATTATTTTGTCTAACGATGCCTGGTTGATCGAAAGCGTCTGGTCGACATGAGTTTGACCCGAGTTCCAACTTTTAGCGTTGGTTGCTGATTGCTGATTGGTTAATGGAACGCCACAATCGCGATTTTGTATTGTTGAAATCCGAGATTCCTAAAAGGTTAGTCTGAGGTGGCCATTGCCGTGAAGTGCGTGTGGAAAAGTGTAGCTCCATGGGGGAGTTCGTGAAGAACGCGTTTGGTATGGGAAATACGTTTTTAAAATCGTCGAATGTGAAGTGGGGAGAGAAATTGTCAATCGACCAAGAAGAAACGTCATTTAAACGAGTGATATATCAGCGGGTATCGAACCCAATAGTGCAAATCGTCTACACGTAAAGGGAGGCATCGAATCGTATGATCTAACCATATCAGTGAGTCTTCGGACAGTTATTATGAGAAAGTAAGCCTACAAGGTAATGAAATAGCCAGTAAATCAATGAAATACTAATAGTTTGCAATTTGGGGCGACATTTGATTTCAATTTGAGACTGAGGTAGATCGGGTCGTATCAGTATTACGCGGCAGACGGAAATTTCGCGAACGTGTGCACTTTGGCGAAACCAAATGAAAGTGAACGAGTGATAGCGGGAATATAACTCATCTGGGACACGGGTCCTAGAGATATGTTATGAATTACTAGGAAAACGCTAAAGTCCCGCCGCGTTGATGGATGAGCTTTTTTGTAAGTTTTTAGTTTGCGTGGGACCTCTTTTCCTTTGCAAGTGCTTTGTGAAAGCATTGTAGGTGATTGTTGTCAAGTTTCTATTGTTACTTGTTAATTGTTATTATAAACCTCAAAAAACTCATATTAAAACCTTTATTCTATGGATTCTGGCTAACTTTTTCAACTTTTTCTTTCAAAAAGCAATACATAACCATTACCTTAATGTATATGTAAAATATGAACGTTGTAGCCCCACCCGTTTGGTCAGAATCGGCCCAAATGTCACGAAAATATCGCACTAAAAATATAAAAAAATCATTCAAGTACAATATTCATGAGAAATATTTCTTCGATTGTACCCAAAAACATGGCAAGTCTATGTTCCGAGATTTCGAAGGCCCACACAAATTTTCATCAAGATCACATATTATGCCGTTTGCCCGGTAGAGAGCAAACAAACAGACAAAAATACAAAAAAAAAAAATCACCCGTCCGAGCTAATTTTTTTGGGGGGTCAGTGAAATTGAAGTCTTCGCTTCGCTCCCTACGCTCATCCAATTAATCAAGGAACATTAGCTGGTAGGTCAATATAATAAGAAGTCCTCAATTATTTATTTGCGAATCAATTTGGCTAAAGGTGTCGTCTAATTTTCGGAGATTCAAAATGGCTACTCCTCTTTCTCAAAAGCCGTGATATGTTTGAAGTTGGCACCCAGCTATGAGTAAAAACGGCCATCTACGTTCTGATTGGCCGACGAAGTTGCTGTTTGCTGATTGGCTAATGATATTCATTAACATTTGTTAATGGGAAATGAATGATCGTAGCTTTTTAAAGATGGCGTGTTTACTG
>JAMZAV010010520.1:0-23185 GCA_024449915.1 Sweltsa coloradensis
TATTTTAAGGGATTGTTCGGATGATCGAGGATAAAGGTGAGTATGTTTTAGAAAACTGAATCACTTTTGGACGGCCATTTATTCGTCTGCTTATACACCGCCTTTGTGACATATCGTGTTCTTCTAGGTAGCCGTGAGGTGGCTCATTATTCAAAGCCGTGAGGCGGCACATTCAAATAGCCTGATGACACAACAACTGGAATGTATTATTTATGATTATGACTTGTATGTAACTTTAAAACTTTATATCTAGAGCTAACATCTAGATTACGAAATATCTAACTTGTAACGTTATCGATTAGTTTCCTGTATTGTTAAATAGCTATAATGACTATAAGCCGCCATCTTAAATGTTTCAAAGAACTTCACAATAGAATACACCCACACACAGGGCTTCGGCTCTAGGTGGGTCTTCTTCTTGCACCTATAAAACCGGCTATATTTACTTGTGTTATGTATACTGTATACTGAAGAAGAAGAATAAAGTCTTATCTTATCTTATCTTATCTTATTATTTAAATCTCCATTGAGAAATGCTGTAGTTATATCAATGTGATCTATATCTAGGTCAAGCTGAACAGCAACTCCAAATAAAATTCTAAGAGACGATAACTTAACAACAGGCGAGTAAGTTTGATCATAGTCTTTCCCTGGCATTTGGGTAAAGCCCTTTGCCACAAGCCTGGCCTTATACCTTGGAGTCTCTTGTGAACCTTGTTTTAGTTTGAATACCCATTTACACTTAACAACATTTACATTTGGAGGTCTAATTACCAACTCCCAAGTTTTGTTTTCGTGAAGCGCATCTAACTCCTCTTTCATAGCTTTGTCCCACAGCTTTTTATCACCCCGTGACTTTAGTTCTTTGAAGCTCTTAGGGTCATTAGGTCCTACAACCAGAAAAGAGTACTCATAATTAGGGTCCCTATTGGCCTTGCGTTCCCTAGCAGGGTAACGCCCCCCTATGAGATTTTGGTCAGGATTATCAAACCCTTGGAATTCTTGACCGTGCAGCCTCTCATCACCTGAGCCCTCACTTTCACTAGTACTCACTGACGAGGTGCTGACGTCTCCCTCACTGAACTCTAGTTCACTTTGGGATCCCTCACTATCACCATGGCCTACTACAACTGGAGCATGCTGTATTTGGAGCTCCATGTTGTCCTCTGGCTTATCCGCGGTGATAGGTTCAGGTTGTGCTAGGCTGCTGTCAACAGTTGATTCAAAGAATTCACACATCTCTAGCAGTTACAATTTTGTATGGGTTATCTGGGCTAATAAGCCTATAGGCCTTGGTGTTTGGGTCATAACCTACAAAGATCATTTCCTTAGATTTCTTATCAAGCTTTGTTCGGAGTTGTTTGGGAACATGCATCTGAGCTCTGCATCCAAAAATCTTTAGATGAGACACGTCAACCTGATCTCCCGTCCAAGCCCCCTCAGGGGTTGCCCCCTGTACTGCCTTGGTGGGTGACAAGTTTTTAAGATAGATAGCAGTGTTCATAGCCTCAGCCCAATATTTTTTAGAGAGTTTTGCCTCAAACAGCATGCACCTAGTGCGCTCTCCATTAGACCGATTACATCTTTCCGCAACACCATTTAGCTGAGGAGTATATCTAACTGTTCTTTGGATTTTGATACCACAATCAACAAGAAATTTTTCAAATTCATTTGAAATATATTCCCCGCCACCATCTGACCTTAACATTTGATAGTTTTTCCTGTCTGATTTTCCACCATCACTTTGAATTCTTTAAATTTAGAAAAAGTTTGGTCCTTAGTTTTTAACATGTAACCAAAAGTTTTCCGTGAAAAATCATCCACAAATATCAAGCAATATCTAGCCCCACCCCAGGATGTTTCTTCCATAGGACCCATTACATCAGAATGGACTATCTCAAGGATTTCCTTAGCCCGTTTACCCTTTTTGCGAAAAGGAGCAATTGTTTGTTTTCCTTCTAGACAGGTAACACATTGCTTCTTTTCACATTGCTCAAATTCCAAACCTGTGACAAGCCCATTCCGAAGTTGGTTCATACCTTTCCTACTAAGATGGCCTAACCTTTTGTGCCACAACTCATGTTTGGAGATGGAGACTGCAGCAAGAGCCCTCACTGGCTGTTTACACAAGTCCAGCATGTACAAACCTTCATCATTTTTGGTACCTGAAAACTCTACAGTACCCTTAACCTCAAAATCTGACATATGATAAACTTTACAAGATATGTTATCAAATACAGGTATAAAACCATTGTTTGTCATCTTATTAACAGAGAGAAGGTTAGTTGAGAGTTCAGGTGTACATAATACATTGTTAGCTACTTTAAAAGACTTACCATCATCACCCATCATATTTAATTCAACCTTACCTATACCTACACATTTCATTTTACTGTCATTTGCCATAGCAATGGCAGCATCAGTGGGTTGTAGTTCAAACATTTCATCTTTGTCCCTAGCCATATGACTTGTTGCACCTGAGTCAATGGCCCATCCAGATGATCCAGACTTGGACACCTGGGTTGTCATCGCCTTTGGCTCGGTAGTGGTCACTTCTAGGGCTCGCGTCAGGAGGGTTTTGTTGTTAGAGTACTTGTTAGTTGAACTCTTGTTGCCCCCGGACGACTCTTTGTTGTAGGATGATGAGTTCTGCTGTGATGTTCCCTTCTTGTTTTGTTTTGGAAGAGGACAATCCGGACTCTTGTGGCCTGGCCCGTCACAGTTGTAACAGACGATCGGTTTGTTTTCTTTCTTTTTCTTTGAGGTCTTCTTCTTCAAGAGTAGCGCCGCCTCGGAACTAGAAGGTTCTCCCCGGACGCGCCGTCTCTCTGCCTCGCCGAGTAGGGCCTCCTTAACCTCATTTGAGGTTAGCTTCTCGCCTTGCTTGAGGTGCCGGTGAAGCGACGAAACTAATTCCTCGTATTCTTTGGATATACGCCGTTGCACATGGCAAAAGCGACCCACTCATCATCGAGCGTTTTTCCCAAATCGGTCAACCTTTGAGCTGTAGACAAGATGTCTGTTGTGTAATCTGTCACATTAGAAAAACTTCCTTGTTGAGTATTAAAGATTTTTCTAGTTACTCAAATGTGTGGCTGTGCCATTAGGCTATTTGAATGTGCCGCCTCACGGCTTTGAATAATGAGCCACCTCACGGCTACCTAGAAGAAGACTATATGTCCAAAGGCGGTGTATAAGCAGACGAATAAATGGCCGTCCAAAAGTGATTCAGTTTTCTAAAACATACTCCCTTTATCCTCGATCATCCGAACAATCCTAATACCTAAAGTGGTAAAACATGGTGACAACGGTCGATACGGAATAAGGGAAATATTAAATATATTTCAAAGTATTCTGTTACATATATAAGTAAATATGGCAGAAACAAACCAGACGCCCGGTGGTGCAGAACGAAAGCACATGGCGGGTCCAAGTGGACCCACCTCAAATCTTTTCTTTTCAACCCCACGAATGGCCTTCGTGGAGGAAAAGATTTGAGCGATTTAGGAACGTGTTCTGGACTAGAATCTGTGACTTCAAAGAGGCAAGTAAACACTCTTATATACACAATGGGTGATCGAGCAGAGGAGATCCTAACCTCTTTCAATCTTGCTCGGGAGGAGGAAGATGACTATGATGTTGTAGTACAAAAGTTCGAGAATTATTTCATTCCTATGAGAAATAAGATATACGAAAGGCATGTTTTCTACGGCGAAAACAACAACCAGGTGAGTCAATCGACACCTATACAACATCACTTCACACTCTATCTAAGACATGTGAATGGGGCAATCTAGCAGACGAAATGAAGTTGATGGCTCTCATAGTAGGCATGTGCGACCAGAGACTAAGCGACAAACTGCAATTAGATCCCAAGCTCACTTTTGATAAGGCCCTCACCCAAGTTCGGTTATCAGAGGAAATAGCTAGACAAAGGCTAGTACTACATTCTGATCCTAGTAGGCCTAGTGCTAGTAAACCTAACCTTACCCTGGATGAATGCAATAGTAGGCCTAAGCATTCCACCTTTAAAAGAAAGAAACTTCAAAGTATAAAACGATAACAAAGGTAAGAAGTCCACAGGGGGGTATCAAAATGTAAATAACAAGGTTACAAACTGTAGATGGTGTGGCTACAGCCAAAACCATGCCGATAACCGAGGCTCATGCCCAGCAAATGGATGCCAAATGCAACAACTGCGGCATACAGGGCCACTTCGCTAAGGTTTGTCGTCGTAAGAAAGTCGCAGAGGTCCTAGACAACAACCAGGCTGACTGTGTCTTTATCGGAAGCATAAAATCATCGGGTATCAAAACCATGGATGGTTACAATCACGTCCACGGTAAGGAAGTAGACTTTAAGGTGACACTGGAGCAGACGTGACGGTTTTACCAGCTACTGAACAGGTAATCGAGAATATCGCACTTACAAAACCAACCAAAATACTCTGTGGCCAGATAAAGACCACTGGATGTTATTGGGTTGGCAAAGTGAATCTCAAGTTCAGAGGAACAGTATCCACTGAAACCGTGTATGTAGTGCAAGGCCTAGATACTCCACTTCTAGGTAGACCAGCTATTACTAGCCTAAAATCTAGGACTAGACCAATCTATCGATCCAATCGTAAACTACGTCCAAGAAACAAATTGGAAACAAGAATTCAAAAATCTCTTCACTGGTTTGGGAACCATCCCAGGAGACTACAAAATCAATGTAGATCCTGGAGCGACTCCAAAAGCCATTTTCACTCCTAGGTCAGTAGCCTTGCCATTGTTAGGTACTGTAAAAAAGGAACTAGATAACATGGTTAAAAATAGAGTCATAGCCGAAGTAGAAGAGGCAACCGATTGTGTGCACCAATGGTGGTAGTGCCAAAGCCAGCAGGTGGTGTCCGAATATGCGTAGATCTTACTCACCTTAATCGTAGTGTGAACGGGAAATACATCCAATCCCTAAGGTAGAGCATACACTAGGAAAACTTGCTGGAGCTAAGGTATTCTCAAACTAGACGCAAATGCGGGTTTCTGGCAGGTTCCGTTGGACCCAGAATCTCAGCATCTCACGACATTCCTCTCGCCATTCGGGAGATTTAAATTCCTAAAACTTCCATTCGGTATCTCGTCGCCCCAGAACACTTTCAGAGAAAGATGAACATTATACTCCAAGGTCTAGAAGGAGTAGAGATCCACATGGATGACATAATCGTGTGGGGAGACAGCCAAGAAGAACATGATCGCCGTCTCGAGCTGTACTAGAGAGATTAGAAAGATCGGAATGACACTCAACGAGAAGAAAACGGTGTTTTCCGTTGACAAAATCACCTTCCTAGGTCCAATGTCAGTGCGAGGGTATTGCGCCGGACGAGAAGAAAATATCTGCGATTGTGAACATGGAAGCACCATCGAACGTCACAGAAGTCCAGCGTTTTCTGGGAATGGTTAACTTTCTCGGAAATACATTCCTCGGAAGCAGAGATCCTCGAGCCTATAAACATCTACTCTCAACAAAAACTCATTGGATATGGGGCCCACATCAAGAGGAAGCCTTCAGAAGATCAAGACTTTGTTAACCAGTGCACCAATACTAGCATTGTACGACCCAACAAAAACAACTATTGTTTCGGCGGATGCGTCGTCATACGGGTTGGGCGGGTCTTATTACAGAACAAGATGATGGGAAGAAGAGACCAATAGCATATGTGTCAAGATCCTTATCGCTGCCGAGAAAAATTATGCAATATCGAACGGGAGGCATTGCATTGACGTGGTCTTGCGAAAGACTCAAGGACTTCATAACCGGGGTGTCATTCTCTATTGAGACTGACCACAACCCCTAGTCCCTTTGTTTACTTCAAGAACTTTGATGAGATGTCCCCGAGACTACAAAGATTCCGAATGCGGATGATGAGATACAGCTACAAAATCTTCTATTCTCCCGGAAAAGACTCTAGTCGTCGCAGATACGCTCTCAAGAAGCCACTTCCATGCGAAGAAACAAATGAATTAGAAGAGGAAATGTCCGCGTACATACATTTGGTGAACAGCAACATCCCAGTCACAGACACATATTTGGCAAAGATAATAGAAGAACAAAATCAGATCCAATATGCACAGCACTCGTAGAATATACTACTAAAGGGTGGCCCTCAAAGAATAAAGTAGTACCCAAACTACAGGCTTACTGGTCCGTTAAGGATGAGCTTTCAATTAACGATAGTTTTGTTAATGAGAGGCACTCGTCTTATAATCCGGAATCCCTCCAAAAACAAGTATTGGAGAAAATCCACGAAGGCCACCAAGGAATAACAAAGTGTCGTGCAAGGGCTCGTGAAGCAGTGTGGTGGCCAGGAATATCCACTCAAATTGAATTTGCAGTCAGATCATGCCCACAGTGCATTCAACATTCCAGTAACAGTCATGAGCCAATGATTGCTTCAGAGTTTCCTTCAAGGGCCTGGCAGATTGTTGCCATGGACCTATTCAAGTTAGAACAACAGTGGTACCTCGTCGTAACCGACTATTACTCCCGTACTTCGAGATCGCTGAGCTCTCAAGTCTCAAATCAAGGGCAATAATCAACCATTGCAAGTCAATATTTTCACGCCACGGTATACCAGAAACGGTCCGAAGTGACATGGACCCCAGTTTGGCACTTTAGACTTCTCCTGAGTTTAAACAGTTCTCCGAATCTTACGGGTTCAAGTTGATAACCAGTAGTCCGAAGTACAGCCAAAGCAATGGATTTGCTGAAGCATCGGTTGAAAAATAGCGAAACTACGATTGAAAAAATCGGAAGATCCATTCTAGCTCTTTTGGCCTATAGAACAACACCTTTAGCTAACGGGTTAAGCCCAGCCGAGCTTCTCATGAATAGAAAACTACGTTCTACACTACCTTTGTCTCCACAACAACTGGACAAATACCGGACAAGTCGAATCTTCGGAGGAAGGAAGAGATAATAAAGCAAAACAAAAGTCAAATTATGATCGAAGACACCGATGCCATACTCTATCGCCATAAAACCAGGTGATGCTGTATGGATAATTGACATGCGGACACACGGAAGAGTTCTTCACTGTGCTACCGAACCAAGGTCATATGTAGTCCAGACCAATCGTGGAGCAGTCAGGAGAAACCGATGGCACCTAATACCAAGAGCCATACTTCCACAGCGACGGAGAAGAAGGAGAGGAAAGCTTCGAGCCGAGTAATACCCAGACGGAGGACTCGCACGAAGAGATAGCACCCCCGGAGCCAGTTGCAGTAGCCAGCCCCTCCTACAGAAGCTCTCAAACAACTGTCTGTGGTCCTCAGCCATACCATGGTAGTCCGTATCAAACGAAGAGCGGAGGAGAATCCGTCCTCCTATGAAGTTAGATTTATAAGAGCATAATCCTCCAGTAGATAGTATCATTGTCATAGGGAATAAAATTCTCTTCCAGAATAAAAGCATAATTAAAGTTCATACTTAAGAGGAGGATGTGACATTAGGCTATTTGAATGTGCCGCCTCACGGCTTTGAATAATGAGCCACCTCACGGCTACCTAGAAGAAGACTATATGTCACAAAGGCGGTGTATAAGCAGACGAATAAATGGCCGTCAAAAGTGATTCAGTTTTCTAAAACATACTCACCTTTATCCTCGATCATCCGAACAATCCTAATACTAAAGTGGTAAAACAGTGGCCATGCTGCATCCCTCAAACGCATTTTTCAGGCTGTCCCAGGCATCCTTGGCGGTTTTTGCCGCTTGGACGTGCACATAACATTGGGGTTTGATCGAGAGGCATATTTTGGCCAATGCCCTCTCATCTTTGCTCTTGTTTGTTGAGTTTAAGCTTATCGTTCCGTCCACATGACCGTAGAGCCCTTCTAACATCAGACTCATTCTCATAGCAAATTTCCAGCTTCCATAGTTTGATTGCCCATCTAGCTTCTCAATATTAGGAGCAGACGTAGATGACATGATCACTGTTGGAGCTGGGTCCTCAGAGTCCGACATTTTCTTTAGGCCTAGGCCTAGGCTTACGTAGCTTCAGGAACACGATAGGCCTAGCCTACCACTTACTTGCAATC
The DNA here is from genome assembly GCA_024449915.1 of Sweltsa coloradensis. NCBI lineage: Eukaryota > Metazoa > Arthropoda > Insecta > Plecoptera > Chloroperlidae > Sweltsa > Sweltsa coloradensis. The sequence continues at coordinate 8,077 of JAMZAV010010520.1, forward strand.
ACTGTCTGACATTGAGTAGAGTTATTAGTTTTCTCTTACCTCAATTTTTAAGTCCTGGGCACCATAAAACTGTTGGATCAGTGGTGTAATTGTTGGATCAGTGGTGTAATAACAAGATTAATTGCACATTATTTATTGAAAAGCACGTATAAAACAGTTACATGATGACAAGAAAAAGCGGGCAGTTGATGAAGTGACGCCTTGCAAAAAAGAGTGTCGCCAACCTTAGCATATAAAATATATTTAGGCTACAAAATACAAATACTATACATGGCTGCCAACATACTAGGACTTAGGTTATACATCATGGATTCCAACACGTAGGCCATCATCGAAACCCGCGCTTCGGCGCAACACAGCTGATTATTTATACAAAACCGAACTATTCTTTCGCCGACATGTCTATCACACCGAAATTGGCAGTAATTGTCGATAATTACGCCGACACCTCTATCGACGACTATCTACACGGTGCACTCGAACTTGTAGCGGGTGACCAAATCACTCATGCTTCCCGAGTGTCTGGAGGTCGCGTCTGCATTTTTGTAAAAAGTGAAGACGCCATTAATACCCTTACACAGGATGGGTTCATTACTGTTAAAGATAGTTATATCCCTATTCGTAAATACTTTTCGTCTGCGACCAAGATTGTCATGTCTAACGTTTTTCCATTCATCACTCACGAAATGTTGAGTGAAAAACTATCAAAATACGGAACCATCACCGGACCGATTCGGGACCTATCGACTGGATCCAAAATCACCGGCTGCTCCCACATCAAGTCTTTCCGTAAGCTTGCCTACATACTAGTGAAAGACGTATCCACTTTTCCGGACGCTCTACACTTTGAGGTGGACAACGTCAAGGTAATAGTTTTCCTATCGATGGAGGACGTAACCTGTCTCACATGCAAGGAAAAGGGACATGTTTCAAAAAAACTGTAAAAATCTACTCCTAAACAACATCCTATCACTGACAAACCAACAACCCCTCCCGTCCCGTCTAATGCGTCAAAGTACCCCTCACTGCCAATTACGAAGCCTATGCATACCTTTGCGGCAGCATTGACTGGCACACGGTCACTATCTCTCCAACCTTGCAACCCTGCCATCAATGCCACGCTAGGTGCGAGTGACGGCATAGGACCAAGTACTTCCTCAACTGCGAGCATACTCGAGGTCAAGGCCAAATCAGCACAACAAAGAATTGAACAGTACAATTTAACAACAAACCCCCCTACCCCCCTTGTCATTGATAAGGTGTCGCTAGCGGTTGATCCGATCAACAAAACGAACAAGCAGCAGCACTGCCAAGCATAATGAATTTACGCTACCTATAATATTACAACCGGTTCAAAAGGCGAGGCGGATGATAGCTTGGAACTATAGAACGGTCACCAAAAAGATCGCGAATTGAAGATGAAGAGCTGTCAGAGAGCGAATCGATGAAATCGTATGAGTCATCAGTTTCTGGTGACGAGAAAATGCAAACTGATTTGACAAGCATCGAAGACGAAACGAATAAAGTGAATATAAAGCCTTCCTTAAAAAATCAAGACACTTTAAAAAAATTCTGCACAATCGTTAAAATTTATTCCGACGTAGAATCTTTTTACAGTGAACTGGAAAAATTATCTCTAAACACAACTGATATGAACCTCAAGAACGGCTCTCGCGGATTACAAAATCCATTGTAGCCGAATCAGGGTTTACCCCCCACCCCCTAACAATCCCTAACATCACTCGCCTGTAAAAACAAAAACATCCTCTTTTTAAATTAATTCGCAGGGAAGATGGTGAACTTTATGTCCTTAAACATTCGCGGAATGAAAGGTGAAATTAACACAATTGCTCTAGTCAATTTACTTCGCCGGTTACGAACGGATGTGTTATTTATACAGAACCAACCTCTGGACCCCCCAACGAACGAATTTTTATTGAAAACATACTCTTTCGCCATTAACCGGACATTCAAATAGCAGCGGAACATTAATTGCTTCCAAAATTCCACTCGATTCTTCACATATACTCGTACCAGGGTACGCGCAGTGCGCAAAAGTTCAACTTCGACGGAAAACAGTGCCATATAATAAACGTTTATCTACCTCACGACAACAACGTTGCCATAGCCAGTGTTAAACGAACTGAAAGATACATATCCAGTGTTCATCATAGTCACATGGTTATTATCGGTGGCGATTGGAATCTCACACTCGAGCCTATAGATCGCTCGAGCTGTGTAGAAACTCGTCGCGGCCTTGCACAGCGTCTGGCTAACATTCTTTCGAAGGAGAATCTTCAAGATGTGTGGCGGGCATCGAACCCACAGGTACGTGAATATACATACGTAGGAACCATTTTCGACGCCCACGTGCTAGACTAGATAGGTTCTACGTCCATACGTCAAACATTGGCTATGCAGTGGCCCCCAAAATTATACCCACTTTTCAGACCATAGCTGCACACTGTTTACCCTTCAACTGCCTTGAACATACCCCATAGATCGCCTTATTGGAAATTTAATAATATCCTTTTACAAGACTCTTACTATACTACAGTGATATCTGAATTAATTAAAACTCTAGCCGATCGACACGACGACGAAAGTGATCCCTTCGAGTGTTGGGATGGATTGAAAGCAGAAATAAAAATAACAACGCAACGATATACAGCGCACAGACAACACGAAAAAACTCATACGCTAAAGGAGCTAGAACGACGTATTAGGGTGATTGAATCACATCGTCAATTATCCGAGTCAGAGTGCATTGAACTAAACGCGTGCACCGCACAAGTGAGAAGAATTCACTACTCTGAAGCACATGCCACAGCCGCCGTCGAGGCGTCCAACATGATGCATTACGGCAACACTGCCTCACCCTTTTTCTTTCAATATGGCAAGACGCACCATCCACCCTCACATCTCTCCTGTCTTCAAATTGGAGGTGCTATTTCGAAAGACCCGGACTTTATTCGAACACAAGTACGCGATCATTTTGAGCAGCTGTATTCGAGCTCCGGAGACAACAACTTAAATGTCCCACATCTCTTTGCCGACCTTCCTAAAATCTCCGACACTGATAGGACAAAACTGGACGCTGTTCCTACTCTACCAGAGTTGCGGGCGGCGCTCGAACAGCTAACCAAAGGAAAGTCTTCTGGTTTAGACGGACTAACAGTCGAATTCTACTTATATTTTCTGGCATGATCTGCGCCAACTATACTACACAATGTTCGAGGCGGCAGTCGAAAGATCCACTTTGCCACGTTCTATGCAGCTATCAGTACTTGTGCTCATACCCAAGAAAGGTGACCGACTTCAGATTAAAAACTGGAGGCCGATTTCCCTCCTTAACACCGACTACAAAATCATTTCCAAAGCGCTTACAAATAAAATTAATTTGTCTATAAAAACATTGTCCAAAGTGACAAACTTTCTGCGTACAAGGCAGGTCACTGTTCTCGAACCTCCACTCTCACTCGTGATGTGCTCGAACATTGCAATAGGAACAACCTAACCACTTGCAATAGTCTCTCTCGATCAAACAAGTGCATTCGACAGGGTTGAACACGATTACCTCTACAAAGTAATGGGAGCTTTTGGTTTTGCGATCGCTTTACGTCCTACATTAAAATGCTTTACTCAAACGCACGGTGCTGCATTCGAGTGAATTCGTCCCTCTCTGCTCCTATTCCTTTACGGCGTGGAATAAGACAGGGAGACCCCTATCTGGATGCTTATACACCATATCAATAGAACCGTTCCTCGCACTATGTCGCCGGAAGCTCGCCCCGTATGGGTTAAAAGTCCCCGGTCTGTGACGCCATTGTCACCTCGGCATACGCGGACGATGTCTACGCCATTTGACAGACAACCGTGGCTTTCCCGAACTTAATACGGTGTTTAGAACTTACGCTTGCGCTCTGGCGCTCAGCTCAACTCTGCAAAATCTACCGGTCTCTTCTCTGGATCATGGAGAGGACGTACAGACAATCCGCTCGGGTTCGAATGGAGCAGCGACGGTCTCCGAGTCCTTGGCGTTACCTAGGCAATTCTCAGGAGTGGGAAGCCAATAACTGGACAACACTCACCGAAACTATACAGAGTGGAATCGATCGATACACTAAATGGCGAAATCATACAACAATAAGAGGACGTCGCATTATAGCCAATCAAATTCTTGGATCTAAACTTGTCCACGTTCTTAATGTTTTACAACCACCCAAAGCATTCATTAACAAAATTCATTTAAAACTATCAAATTTGTTTGGGGAGGAAGGCATTGGCTCAACCACGATCATGTTTTTGCAGAGCCATGCGTCGGAGGCGTTGGACTTACAAATATCTATTGCAAATCAATGAGTCTACGAGTTCGTCTGTTAGCAAGTCTCTTATCACCAGACGCTGAACGAAGTAACACTTATGTTCTTCATGAAATAAATTTGCATAGTATTCGGAGGACTTTCACACGACTATCCTCGAACCAGTTCGAGGTGATCGATTGCGACTTCTACAACCATTTTACCAATCGATTCTCCAAGCCTGGATACAGTCTGCCCTGCCACAACGACTACACTTGATGAGGTACTGAGCGTAATGGATGTTGGAAATCGAAGACACCTTTACCAAGATGCCGAGAAAAGGAACTTCCTCTTTCTAAGCTCTATGGAGGGTCAGTGCTAGCAGGAGATCTATATATGGTGGAATAATATATACATCTTTCCTACAACGAGTTCCGATGCGGACCTATGCTGGCGACTAATGCTGACGCTGTAGCATCACCGGCTCGACTACACCGATGGGGCGTCCGCGAGTCACCTAAGTGTATTTGGTGTAACTCCATTGGTAATACACTACACGTCCTCTTTGAGTGCCCCAAGATGACTCCTCTATGGATCTTTGTGAGGAACATAATTTCGAGGTTTCTAGTACTTGAAACACCTGTCAACACTTGATCTTGTACGTGGAATCAAATTATGCCCAATCATTCAATAGCATGGCAGTTATCTAACTACATTATAAATTTAGGTAAATCAACATCGATTAAATTTTTACAGGCTAGTTACGAATCTGAAGTCGGCGATCCATTACAAATATTCAAGAATAGACTAACATACAGATTAAATGTTGAATTTCTCCGAGCTGTTAGAACTGACACTGTAGCCAATTTCAACAGGACTTGGAAATTCCGAAGTGTATTGTGTGAGTGGTGTCAGTGATGCTACGATTCTCTACTCGATAGACTGTGATCTATCTATCAATTAAGCAATGTGATATTATAAATCCTATTTTTGTTTTGTTTTGTTAAATCAAGAAATTTATCAATCCTTCTATTGTATCAGCATTGTTTTCGTTGATTCTTTAATTCACACCTGTTTATTTATTTATATTTGTTGCATCTTTTGAACCTGTTATCTGTATAACCATACTGTTCGAATAAATCAAATCAAATCTATCTATCTATCTATCTATCTATCTATCTATCTATCTATCTATCTATTTATCTATCTATAATAAAACATCAGTACGCAATGCTGTCAGTTCATATATACACGCAACGGAAGGGGTCAACACTAAAATATACTCACAAAGCACTTGCATACGTACAAACAAGACACAGTGCAACTTCACGGCTCAAAATCTAAACACTTACTGAATCATGGAGCTTTGCCTTCAGTTGGCATCTAATTGAAAACAGTACTGGGTGTTTCCACCCTTGCCCATTGTGCTGACCAGAATTCTGTCCAATATTGGTATTTCATTAGTTCTAGCCTCCTGATTAGCGAAATTTTTCAAACTCGAATTCTGATTGGAGAATGGGTTTAAACCCTCCACGTGGAGTTGATGACTTGCCGTCAAATTGTCGTGTCGCATTACTTCAGGTCTCTGCTCGCATCTTGTCCACAAACACAGATCTTGGACATTGTGTTTAAAATACCCTTTCTTGGACCTCTCGTACGGGTGAACACATAGACTTTAAACAAGGGCGATGTCTGACAGTTGCGCCAATAAACATGACAGCTTGGGAGTGTTCGTCAAGTTTGCTACTCACTTAATTTACTCCTTATATCTTTAAACTACTGTATTCAACATTTAGGTCAACCTTTTAAACCAACTAACCAAGCATTTCGGCCGACCGGCCCTACCAACAGACCGGCCCACCGGGCATTCGCCCGGTTGCCCGGCGGCCCAATCCGCCCCTGGCAGGGGCGGATTGGGGAAGAAAACCGGCCCGGGCAATCTGTTGTGAGCGGTCCGAAATTATGAGGGGAAAACCGCGGGGTCTGGGGCGGAGCCCCAGCCGCCGGAGGCCCTTTCGCCGGAGGCCCTTTCGTCGGAGGCCTTTTCGCCTAAGGCGAAATAAATTTTTGGACATATTATTAGTTAGTTCCCGATTTCTAGGCTCAAAAAAGACATTTTGAGGGCCTTATACCGCCCCTCCCTAAGTATGCCACTGCCCTCACTGCATACCTTCATGCACCCATTCGCGTCTTATCCTATCCTATTTTAGCGTGTTGGCCTTTATATCCCGAAAATTTGTAACTAGGAAAACGCTAAAGTCCCGCCGCGTTGATGGATGAGCTTTTTAAAATTTTTAGTTTGCGTGGGATATCTTTACTTTTGCAAGTGCTTTGTTTTGCTGCCTACGCATTGTAGGTGATTGTTGTCAAGTTTCTATTGTTACCTGTCAATTGGTATTATTAACCGTAAAAAACTTATATTAAAAGCTTTATTTCTATGGATTCTGGCTAACTTTTTCAACTTTTTCTTTCAAAAGGAACTACATCACCATAACCTTAATGTCCATGTATAATATGAACGTTGTAGCCCTACCCGTTTGGTCAGAATTTTCCCAAATGGCACGAAAATATCGCACAAATAATCAAAAAACTTATATTGAAAGCTTTATTTCTATGGATTCTGGCTAACTTTTTCAACTTTTTCTTTTAAAGGTACTACATCACCATAACCTTAATGTCCATGTATAATATGAACGTTGTAGCCCCACCCGTTTGGTCAGAATTGGCCCAAATGTCACGAAAATATCGCACTAAAAATCGAAAAAAATCGTAACCGTAAGTACGATATTCATGAGAAATATTTCTTCGATTGTACCCAAAAACAATACAGCTCTAAGTTCAGAGATTTCGAAGGTCCCCTCCAATTTTCATCAAGATTGGATATGCCGTTTGCCTGGTAGAGAGTTAACAAACCAACAGAAAAACAAACAAAAAAACAAACAAACAAACAAAAAACACCCGAGCTAAATTTTTGGGGGTCAGTGAAATTGAAGTCTTCGCTTTGCTCATCCAACAATCAAAAAGCGTGGATTTTGTGAGTTTTAATGTAAAGACGGATGTTTGTAAAAATTCTTATAGCTCATGGCTTGAGAGCGTGCGCCGATAACCTAAATATGGTTGTCCTAAGCAAGTAGTAATAGTCGACTTACATCTAATACTAGGAAAACGCTTAAGTCCCGCCGCGTTGTTGGATGAGCGTAATTGGGGCATTAAGCTGCCACGTGTTATGCGATTTTTCTGTTGTTCTGTGGAAAAATCATCACTAAGTTGAAATTTTTTTTAAATTAAATTAAATTAAACTAAAAATTAACTTAATTTTTTTAATTTTTTTTAATTAATCGTAATTGTTAATAAAATCGTAAAATTGCGATTTTTATAAGAAATAATTTCTCGATTGCGCTCAAATTTAACACTAATATATTAATTCATAAAATTAAGGTTTTGCGAAAAAATCATTACAATCGGATAAAGCATGTAGGTGTTTTAAGTCAAAGAATTGTTTAAAAAAGAAAAAACTGTAAAATTTCGATTTTTATGATAAATATTTTTTCAATTACGCTCAAATTTCACAAGAATATCTAAATTCATAAAATAAAGGTTCTGTGCAAAAATCATTAAAATCGGATAAAGCATGCAGGTGTTATAAGTCGAAGATAATTTGTAAAAATCGAAAAAAATCGTAAAATTGCGATTTTCATGAGAAAAAATTTTCCGATTGCGCTCAAAAACGTGGCAGTTCTAAGTTCAGAGATTTCGAAGGCCTCCATAAAATTTCATTGCAATTGGAGTATCGGTTTAGCCGGAATCGTGTTAACAAACAGCCAAAAATACAAAAAAAAAAAAACATTCCGGATTTTTTTCTCCAGTGTAGTAGAATGGAATCTTCGCTACGCTCATCCAATAACAACAAGTATTGTTTCAACTTATCTGAATAGCCTTTCTGCATTGTTTTGACTAGTTTACTATTTACTTCTACTAATTTACCCCTTATATCTTTAAACTACTGTATTCAACATTGTCAACCTTTCAAAATTACCGATACGACGCCGCCTTTATACTCAGACTAAATATTTCGGCCGGCCGGCCCTACCAACAGACCGGCCCACCGGGCATTCGCCCGGTTGCCCGGCGGCCCAATCCGCCCCTGACAGTTGGTTACGGTCGGAGGTACGGCCCCTGTGTTTTGTGTCATTATGTAGTTCGTTAATGGGCCTCACTAGAAGATCTGTGTGATTTATCCACAGTGTCTTAAAAATTCTAATCAATATAGCGAGTTTACGGTTAATTCTTTGGATACTAAAAGTCAAGTGTTATGTAAAATATTGTGCTTATATTTTACATTGTGTGTTTGGTTTTAAGTCGTTGTTTATTTGTGCGTGCATCTTCAGGAACAGTCTGTGACATATTCACGTCACCTCATTTGCATAATTCGTTGCTAATTAATTGTGTGTGCATCTTCAGGAACATTCTGTGACATGTGCAACGTCACCTCATTTGCATAATTCGTTGTTAATTAATTGTGCTTGTATCTTCAGGAACATTTTGTGACATGATCAAGGTCACCTCATTTGCATAATTCTTGAATATTAATTTGTGCGCATCATCAGGAACAGTTATGACATTTTTAACATCATGATAAATTTATACTTCCATCGTGGCTGATTATACTCATATCTTATTGGAAATCATTACCCGGATTGTGCGGTATTTACTCAAGTGAATGGATTACGTCGAATTACTTTGCGGATTCCACAGTAACCAATAGACTGTCCAGGAGTGTCTGTCCCTGCGCATCAGCTGTTTTGGGTTGAACTAGTCGCCGCCAGGTGTCACGCGGGAGGATACTTCGTTCCGGCCGAGAGTCTCGCAATGTATTTTCATCCGGAGTAAAAATAGATGAGTATCAAACATCTTTAATAATCAATGGTTAATTAAAATTCATTATTTAATTCAAACAAATTTCAAAATTAAATATAATATTTTGGAGGGGTAAACAGATGTATGGATAGGTAGGTGGATTATCCAATGGGAATTTAGTAATTATAATAGAACGGATCCTTAGGCAGGTAGGCTGCTATTTCATTGTTTTGTAATTTTTATCTTACAATATACTTGAATCTGAATGGAAATCATTCTCATTGTTATGATTTGGTAGAATTGATCCATTTTGACATCCTTCTTTTATAATAAGTTTATTTTTCAGGCATTAATTTTATTTTATCAAATTAATTAATTAATTATTAATTATAATTAATTAATTAATATCATTTTATTAATTGAGGATTTTTTGTGTTCTTCGGCAGTTTTTGAGCTAGTAAGTTTATTTTTTTGTTTTGTTAAGTTACCACTTCCGGGCAAAGAAACGCTTGTTTCTAGGTGGTTACCTGACAGCAGTTTTACGATTTTTTTTCGTTTTTTTTGTTTTTTCTGTTTGTATTTTTGTGTGTTTGTTAACACGATTCCGGCTAAACCAATACTCTAATTGCGACGAAATTTTCTGGAGACCTTCGAAATCTCTGAACTTAGACCTGCCACGTTTTTGGGTACAATCGAAGAAATATTTCTCATGAATATCGTACTTTTACGATTTTTTTTCTATTTTTAGTGCGATATTTTCGTTACTTTTGGGCCGATTCTGACCAAACGGGTGTGGCTACATCGTTCATATTTCACATGGACATTAAGGTAATGGTGATAAATTGCTTTTTGAAAGAAAAAGTTGAAAAAGTTAGCCAGAATCTATAGAAATAAAGGTTTTAATATGAGTTTTTTTTTTAGTTTTATAATAACAATTTACAAGTAACAATAGAAACTTAACAACAATCACCTACAATGCATTCACAAAGCACTTGCAAAAGAAAAGTGGTTCCACGCAAACTAAAAACATACAAAAACGCTCATCCATCAACGCGGCGGGACTTAAGCGTTTTCCTAGTATAAATATAACTATATAAATAGTTATATCTAGGTGCCCGTTAGGGCGCCGCAGCCAAGCCGTGGCGCGCTACACACTCAAGCACCTTATACAGCAAGTAGAGTTGGGGTGATTTCGAGTTGTTACCTAGCCGTCATGTAACGTAATGTGAACATGAAAACTATCACAATCGAGGGGATTTAGGTACCTGACAACACATGCCAAATTTTATTGGGGTACGACCATTCCTTCTTGGTGAAAAAATTGCTTGAAACATGCTCAAAATATGTTAGCTACTGCTACTACTGCTACTACTGCTACTGCTAACATCTAATTCGTCAGTTTCAATGGGCTGCGTTTCCCTAAACCAAAACGGGGGGGGGGCTACAATGTTCATTTTTTTAAAATGGAAAATTAAAGGTTAAAAGTAATTAGTTCTTTTAAAAAAAAAAATTTAAAAAAGTTTGCGGGAAGGTTTTCCAAAAATAAGGTTTAAAAATTTAAGGCCTTATCACTATGGCAAAATAAACAATTTAACTTTTTTACTTGCCCCTTTGTTGACGGTAAAAAGCAAGTTAGGGGGGAAAGGGGCGTTCCCGTCCCCCAAATTTGGCGGACATTTTTTTTTTCTTCTTTGTGGGGAACGAAAAAATGTGTCTTATACGCTCATAAAAAAATCAAAAAACCGCCCCCGGGGGCCTAGGCCCAGTGTAAAATTTTTTTTTATAATTTAATTATTTTTATAAAAATTAAATTTAAATATTTATCCAGTGTAGGTCTAAAGTTCCATTAGGCTTTGGGGACTAGATAAAAAATATTTTAAACATTCCATTTTTGACAAGCCTAGCCAACCCTGGGAAAGCACAACCTTTTTCTGACACACTTTCCGCACAAAAAAATAGTTTTGATTACTAAAACCCTTTAATTCAGAAAAACAATAGTATGTTTGGTCCACCTGGGCTATACAAAAATGTTGGGAAAATAATACACATATTCTTTTCTTTTTAGCCATGTTTAGCCATGATAAAAGGTCGTTTGCTGCTACACACAATGTCCAAAGCAAGGTTCGAATATGAGCGGGGACATCTGTTTGTTTACAAAATTGCAAAAATCAAATCTTTTTCAGGCTTTTGGGTTTTTTTCGTTTTGGCCCCGCTTTTAAATAAAGGGTACTGCCATCTAAATAAATAAAAGGAACGTTTTCGAGTTTCTTTGCTATGTAAAATCTTTTTAAAGTGTCTAGTTTTCTTTAAACCTCACCCCACTTTAATAACACAATACTTTTTTCAACCACAACCCATGACGTTTTCCCACGATACCGTTCAAGAAAAACCAAATTTCCCTTTTTGGGAAACGAAAAGGGACTCCTTTTTAAAATTGCGTTTTTCAACTCATCCCCCAACTAAAAGAATTGGGGCCCCAGTCCTTAAAAACCCGTCGTTATACCAGGGTTTATACCACCTAACCCGGGAAAATGTACATAAAATCCGGGTCTAGAATTTTTTACTCCATTTTTTATTGCTAATACCATAGAAATTAAATCAACTTTGAAAAAATTATCATATTTTAACAAAAAATTTTACAAGGGAAAATTAAAAAAAGTAATGAGATCACACAAAATAAAAAAATTTTGTAAAAAATCAGCCAAACCCTTACACCTCAAAAGAAAAAGATCTAAAAAAGCCCCAAGCTCATCTACCCTTTCCACTTTTTGGCGCATTTTTAAATTTCCCAAAAACGTACAGGGGTCCCATAACAGCATCCTCGAAAAGCTTGGCAAAAAAAATTTTTGCATGTTTTTAAACTTTTTTAAATTAATTAGAAAAAAGAACTTGGTTGACTATTTTCTTTAAAATTTAAAAATCGCCAAATTTTTATTTTTCCCAAGCTTTTCGAGGATTTCTGTTATGGGGCCTGGGGCGTTTTTGGAAAATTTAAAATGCGCAAATGTGGAAAAGGGGAGATGAGCTTGGCCCCCTTTTTTTTTTCTCATTTCCTTTTTAGTGTGTAAGATTTTTGGGTGTATTTTCCCACAAGTTTTTGTTATGTTTTGTGTATATATAACTAAAAAAAAATAATTTTTTTTAATTATATAAAGAGTGGTCACACGATACCCTTTTGTTTTTTTTTTGAGTAAAATTTTTAAAAAAAAAAGGGGGGTTTTTCCATTGGCGAAAATGTACCCAAGGGGGTTAAAAAAAATTATTTTTGTCCTTTTTCGTTTATTGGCATAATTTTTGGGCAAAAAGGAAATGGTCACATATACACTTTTTGTTAATCTTGAATAAAAGGGGAGCCACGGTTTAGCCGAGCTCGTTTAAAAAAGGTTTCCCCCTCGAACACCGAAGTTAAACAGAATCGGGGGTGGTCAGGGGAGAGTGGGTTACCGCCCCTACCCTGAAAAATTTACGATCCGCGGGGTTTGAGCAGATGGGGGGTTCGAAAACTTTGTGTAACGGGTTCGTTTTTTCCTTGTCCCTCTGCTCGGCAGTCCGGGGTTAATTTTAGGAACCTTAAAGACTTTTCAAAGTTACCAACCCTCCTGTCCCGGAAAGGGACTTTTAAGGGCCCTTTTTTCCCCCTTTGGGACTTTTCGAAAGGGGTAGGCTAACCCTGCCGGTACCGGGTTTCCCCCCCCCCTTTCTGGGTTTATACTTTTATCCCCATCTATCACCCCTCAATCTCTCCCTTTTGCCAAAAATGCATAAAAATGAGACCCTTTAAACAAAATTCAATCAATCAATCAATTGAATAAATGTTTGAAAAAGGGGTTTAAAGTCTATTGTGTGAAAATTTACCCAAGGGATGGCAAAATGTTCCTTTTTGTCCCAAAATTTGTAATATTTGAATATTAATTTTTGGGCAAAAAAAAAGTGGGCACACGAAAAAACACTTTCGTTAAAATTGGAAATTTTATAAAAGTGGTCAAAGGGGGGATAATCTGATCAGATTTTCATTTGGTGAAATTTTTAATTTTTTAAAAAATTTAAAACCCTTTGACCCTTTAAACTACAATAAATGTTTAAATTTTGGGGTCCTTATATTAAAATTTGAATACAGATTTATTTTTTTTTTGTTTTTTTCAAAACCCCCTTTTTGTACACCCCCCTTTTCTCCTAAAGCAAACAAATTTTTTTAGGGGAACCTCGGCCATTTTTTTAGAGAACATTCTTCTGAGTGTTTAAAGGGGGAAATTTTTACGGCCCTAAACCCCAAAACCCACGACTGGGAGGCCAATCCTCCCGCACATTGAGAAAAATGGGTTTAAAAAAAGTCAAAAAGGGGGTGCAAAATCTGGTTAGTATACATTTATGTAAAATATATTTTTTTTTATTAAATTTTTGGGAAAGTTTTATCTACAAAAAATTTATTAAGTTTTTTAATCTTTGGATTAAATTTGTTTTATTCGAATTTTTGAATTTCTTGAAAAAGCCCCTTTTTTCCCCCCCTTTCCACCCCTTAACCGGAAGAATTTTGTCCCTGGAAACCCCGGGCAATTTTTTTTTTCAAATTGTTTTTGAGTATTTTAAACCCAAAAATTTACGGCTTTTAACACAAAAACCCCTAAATTTTTCTTGTTTAATTTTTCCCTTTAATCCGCTTGACTATTTGGAACTTTCAAAATTACGGGGACCAAATTCACCTCGGGTTCTCCCCCAGCTGGGGGCCCGGGTCCACGAAGGGGGAATTCTGAAATTGGTGGTTTCCCCAAATTTTCCCTTTTTTAAAATTTTTCCCCAAAAAAGTCCAGAAAAAACCCCATTTTTTTCATTCTCCCCTTTTGGGGATCCGGGGGCCCCGGGGTCACATGATCGGGAAGGGGGAAACCCCCCGCCGCCAAATGTTTTTTAAATTCCTATTTTTAAACAACGCAAAGACAAAACTGTGGGCGGTCCTTCCCCGATTGTTCCTTTTCGCTCTTTGGGGGGAGATTAAATTGACCCTTGCCCCATTGTAAACTAGGAAGCTTCGCAAACGCTGTTTTCAGGCGCGTTGTTGGATGAGCGTATATTTTTTAGAAAGAAAAATACGTGAAAATGCGATTTTCATGAGAAATAATTTTTCGATTGCGCTCAAATTTCACATTATTATTAAAAATTCATAAAATTATGGTTCTGTGAAAAAATCATTACAATCGAATAAAGAATGTATGTATGTACGTGCACTAACGATGCACTAACGTTCACAATTGGTTTGGATTCAAAATTCCAAATTGGGGGGCTACGTCAAGTTTCCCCCCCCCAAGTAATTTTAGTTATGCTCCTAAAACTAGGAAAACGCTTAAGTCCCGCCACGTTGATGGATGAGCGTTTTTTTTTTTTTTTTTACAACGAAAAAAGCGAAAAATGGCGATTTTTTTTATAGAAAATTTTTCGATTACGCTCAAATTTTTACACGAATATTGTCACAAAATAGGGCCCTTCCCAAAACAAGCCCACAACAAATTAAAACAATAAAAAACTACTTTATTTTATCCAAATTGAAAAACAATCAACAAAATTCACTGTCACTCAAAGTCAAACAGCTGTTGAAAAACAAATTACCAACCTTAGAAGAGTGCGCCGGTCTAGCTCAAGTCAGTAGTCTTGCCAACTGCTGAAGTTTAATTAAGAAAACTGAAATAAAATATTGAGTGGGACAGACACGACAACGAAAGGTTAACACAATTAACAAAACCAGTTTCAAAATACAATTATAATGAATCAAATCAAGTTATGTTACATTTACAATTACAAAAACATGTTATCAAATCTCAAAGTTCCCATAATAAAGTTCTCATTAATAAAAGTTCTCAATAATAAAAAGTTCTCAGTAATAAAAGTTTGCCAGCCTTTTATAAAGTTTGTTCGTAGATAGCAAGTTTTGGTTTTTTAGAAGAAATGACCAGGTAGAA
>JAMZAV010010521.1:0-21255 GCA_024449915.1 Sweltsa coloradensis
TAGGTACTATACCCTTTCTAGTGTGTACCATTGATCTTGAGGATACAACATGTTCCTCCGCGAAAAATAAGGGCAAGTTACGCCAAGTATTAATTACTGACAAGTGTTGGCTCAATGGCTTGACTGATTCGGGAGGTCTCGGGTTCTGAATCCGTCACAACCTGTCCTGATTATTATTACCGTAGTACTGATATTTGTAGTATCGTATGCTAGCATATTATAATAATGCAGTGATAGCAATAATAGGCTATAAAACTTGTGTCCTGACCAGGGAATTTTACCCAGGTCTAGTTTATAGCAGTTGAGTGGTGTGTATCCTGTGACCAGATTGTTCTGGACTTGAAACCAAGTCGCGTCACATTTTACTGACAATAATTTCTATGTTGTTGGTCTAGCCTGTATTCAGAATAATAATAACATTATACTTATTTCAAATGTTGCGTAATGTTCTTTATTTGCAATCCCTCATTCCATAGAATAATGATCATTGCATAGAGACAAAAACTAAACATTAATTGAATTATTTTGGTTTTCCTCTCATTATGTGATGGGTTCGTAACACTCAATACAAAACATTATGTGAATGTAAAACACTTCTTTATACTTGACGGACGACACGTCATTTTACGCCAGCTCGTGAATGGTGATATTTGATCTCAGTGCGACCTTGGGCAATGTGTGAGCGCATCTCGCGTCTCTCAAACCTTTCTGCAGTACAAACAGATCCCCACTGCCTCGTCGTAAATATACGGCTCGCTATGGAGGGACAAATTAAAAATATTTTGAGCGGAACTTTTGAGGCCCTCCTCCAACACGTCTCTCCCGCAATCCCCTCACCCATGTCCGTTTCATCTCCAAGATTATGCTTAACGCCTGTGACACCTTAAGTCCAATTTGGCCTATGCTGGAGATCCATACCGTGTTCCTTTGAACACTCACTGGAAGAATTTATATTTGTCTTGTGGAGAGAACTCATTATTGTATCAGTATAATAAAAATAAGAAAACTAATTCTAGATTGGTTGCATTATATTCTTCTGACAAAACCACATCGCTGTCTGCAATCAGTTTTTAGATATTTTGCACCGTTCTTGAGATATCACGAAAAACTGTAACTTCGCGTGGTTTTAAGAATGGTGGTAGTCTAATTATATCTTGTAACTGTGATTTTACACGAATTTAAGATTTTTGATACTAAAATTGCGAAACTTTTGCGTTTTGGGGAATTTCTTAAATCGGCTTTAATCTGCTTTTTTTAGTTCCACATTGATACTAGAGCATCATACCAATCTAAATGGCCCTTATAAAAATCTTGTCTTGAAACTGTGCATAAATATACACTCAAAATCACACCCCTCTTGGTGATCAGCATAATGTGAATGATCCACTTGCCCAAATTTCAAAACAATTAATATAGCGGATTTACATAAAAGGTCGAGTACGTCAATAATGGACAATATTTTTTTTGTCAAAATCCTTCAAGGTTGCGAGGCGTAAAGATCGTCCCCATGTTATTTCTTTATGGTACATTTTCACCAATGGAACCTACATCGAAAATTACCATTCGGGTTATGGGACCCAAATTTGTTTCTATTACTTCTATAAATTCATAACTGGTTAGCATGAATGAAATAATATTTTGTGAGTTTATGGCGGTGAATACGTCCCTTTAATGACATACACGTTTCCCTAGTATAATATATTGCTACAACTAAAACTACACTGTACGTATCTTTCTATTTCCATACACCATACATAGGAGGAGCAATTTATATTTATAGTAATCGAGAGGAACCGGGTTCGATATCCGGCAGAGATGGATTTGCTGATAACTGGATTAATTTCCATTTATACTGTACTGTGTTGTTTTTTTTTTTACATTTCTTCGACTTATAACACCTACATAACCTATCCGATTGTAATGACTTTTTTTTAATATATCGGTGTGAAATTTGAGCGCAATCGAAAAATATATTCTCATGAAAATCGCAATTTTATGCTTTTTCGTTTTTTTTACAAAATACGCTCATCTAACAAAGCGCCTGAAAAGCGTTTGCGAAGCTACCTAGTTTTAGAAATTAACCACTGCCCCACTGAACGAACTCTAAGTGCTTCGAAGTGAGAGTGAATGCTTGTGAGTGGTGATGTCCGTTTCCGGGTGAATTTCTGCTACACAGAGCAATGTTCGGTGATGCGATGTGGTATGTTCTTTGAAACCGCCTGGGCGCTTGCTGCACTGCATAGGCAACTCCTAATGTTGTGATGTTGTTGCGCGGCTGCCTACCGTGCAGGCGCAAGGCCGCACTGATACCATGGCTTGGGGGTAAACATCCATGATACGAAAGATGTCTCACGGAAGAAGAAAGAAGAAGTTTGATGAATCACATCTGTACGACCATCATTTTAACTCTACTTCTACACACATGTTTTATATTTACATCTAGTTGGAATTACGCCAAGTTCAGTCTAATTACTATAACTAAATTTATATAAATACTAAATACCATTAGTATTACTACTTTTTAAGTTATAAGTAAGTTGCTTATTTTTCACAACACTTCAACCCACACTGACACAAACTGACATATGTTTGTGATTTCAGTATTCAGTATTTATTGGCATTATACATATTAATGTTAAATACAATGCGTTGTACATATCACAATATAACAATCAGTGGTATATAAAATGGGTTTTAAACGTATTGCATGATCCTTTAGTTTTTACATTTTGGTGCATACATACGTCAGAAGACAAAATACTAATAACTAAATCTACCATATTCTTGTCATTGACAAGTACTTGTCTAGTTTAGTGTGATCTTCTTGGTTCTCGTCATAGTCTAAACTAGTATTTTCTTGTTAAAATACGCTCTTGTGTGATTTAGTCTATTCTTGTTTAATCTTCTTCTAGTGTGAACTACCCTATTCTTGTCATTGACAAGTACTTGTGTAGTTTTGTGTGATCTTCTTGGTTCTTGTCATGTTAGTTCTTGTCTAATCTTGTCACTTGTGCTATCTAGTGTATTTTTGTTCATTCTTGTTAAATAATTCTTGTTAGTTTCTAGTCAAAAAATATTCTTGTCTGTTCTTGTCAACTTACTTATATGAATAGACTAGAACAGACAAGATTTTTCATCAGGGAGGGCTTTGTGTATCTAATCCCTTTGGTGTGTGAACCCACTTTTCAGTTTTTATTAAAGTAGCCATATAAATAAACCTACCTAGTCTACCTAGGCCCTACCTACAGGCGAGTTAAGTGAAATAAACACTTACATTGATGACCTTAAACCGAACTCATCAGGCGGATACGATGGTATTAGCACTAAAACTCTCAAAGCCATTAAACTCCAAAATAACCAACCCCTGCAATACATATTTAATTTAGCACTATCAACAGGTATGTTCCCAGATTATTTTAAGGTTGCAATAATCACACCTATCCATAAGACAGAAGATAAATCAAATCCAGAAAATCCCAATACAATCGCCCAATCTCCCTTACAACCCACTTGTCTAAAATATAAGAAAAATGCATTAAGAAAAGACTAATGAACTTCCTGACTGAAAATAAACTCATATCCCCCCAGCAGTATGGATTTCTACCAAACCTAAGTACCAATGATGCTCTTGCAAACTTAACATCTTTTATCAACGAGTCAATGGATAACTCCAAGAAGACAATAGCCGTTTTCCTAGACTTAAAAAAAGCCTTCGATACCGTAAACCACAAGAGGCTAATTGACAAACTCTATAATTTAGGATTACGACATACAACACTCAATCTCATTACAAGTTTTCTCTCCTCTCGAACACAAAAAGTAAACATTAAGAATACACATAGTGATACATACGAAGTAAAGATTGGGGTCCCACAAGGCACTGTCTTGGGGCCAATTTTGTTTTTGATATGTATTAACGAATTATGTAACCTGTCTCTACGAGGAAAAATCATTTCATATGCCGATGACACAGTGCTACTCATATCGGAAGTGTGCTGGGAAAAAGCATTCGAAGCTGCAAATTCGGCTATAAACACTGTCGTTCACTGCCTCAACTGTAATTTCCTTACACTTAATGAAAAGAAGACGGTAAATATGACTTTTCCCAACAACGAACGGGGCCAACCACAAAACGGTTCATTATGTATAAAGATACACCAACCTACATGCATATTGAATAAAGGAAAATGTACATGTCCCAGTCTAAAAAAAGTTATACGATAAGTACTTGGGTATTATTGTAGACAATCATTTAAAGTGAACTTCCACAGTAATGAATTGAGAAGACGACTACAATCACTTACTTTCATTTTCTATCGACTAAGAAATATTCTCAACACACTAGTCTTAAAAATAGTTTACACGGCTCTTGTACAATCTGTGTTAGCTTATGGTATCATAGGTTGGGGAGGGCTATATAGCAATCACCTTACCACAATCAACATATCACAAAAATGTATCTTAAAAGTTATACTAAAAAAAAAGGTTCCCTTCAAACCAGCTCTATACAATGATGAAAGTATAAGGCAACTCTATATAAAGTCAATGTTAATCCATTTATTTAAAAATCGCCAATGTTTCCCCGCCTTTGGCCAACCTCACACAAATAGTACAATGGTAGTTACCAGACAAAGAAATTATAACCTAGTTGTTCCACGCAAATGTCCACAACAAGGTCAACGACATTTTAGCTTCCTAGGACCTCGTACCTTCAACCGCCCAGGTAACTCGACCAAAAGTTTAGCATCTATGTCTCTTTTTTAAACAAACAATCAGTAACTGGCTCCTTAGCAGGGAAAGAACTTACTTTGAAAACTTAGGCTACCTTAGTTGATATTCTAAAAATAAACCTTTCCCATCTTCCCGCTTTGTTACACCTGTTGACAATATTACTGTATAATGTATAACATAAGATAAACAAGTATAATGTAATATGAATAAACCAATCTGAATCTGAATCTGAATATACAATGTGTATACCTATAATAAAAGTTCACTAGTTATAACTAGTAATAGTTTGTAAGCATTATTGTACATATTACATTTTATTAGCTAGCTCTTGTTTTATGTCTCTCATTATCAATATTTATCTATTTATCTACAAACTTTTCTATGTACATTATATTCTATTGTTCACTACTATGTTTCATCATAGGTACTATTGCACATAGGATAGGAATATACTGTACCTGCTATCTGTGTACGTCCACACCATACCCCAATTTCAATGCAAAAAATAGAAATTGCCCACTCACAAATCTCTTGGAAGATTTTGTGGGCTTCTATTATACTAATATATATAATAATATCTACTATTTTCATTACCTACTATATACATTAATATATCGACTTGTATTTTTTCTCTAACTCAAACTTTATTTACATTAACCAAATTGTTATAAATCCTGTCATGTACCGGTATTAGTATAATGTAATAAGAATAAAACCAATATGAATCTGAATCTGAAAAAAAGTCTATTTTTCCAGGGGGGGCGAACTTTACCAAAAAAGTACATGCTTCCATACATAGTTAGGCCTACATATGGTTACATAATATGCAACAAATGTCCTTGAGTCAGTGGCGTATACTGAAATATATTTCGGGGGGGATTGGACGAACAACGCAATGGAGGGGGTGCCCCCCACAATAGCGCCGCAGGTAATTTTTTTGGAAAATACGTATTTTTGAAGCGGTTTTTATGTGTTTTAGAAGCAGTTAAGATTTTATAAGAATATAGCATTTAAGCTGAGATTTCGGGGGAGGGGGGCGCACAAGCCACCTGCCCCACCCCGGATACGCGGCGCCTCTGCCTTGAGTATTGGTAGCTTTTAGTAGTGAAAAGTACCAAACACATGGCGACGATCACTAGTATTGTTTACAAACTTTAGTAGTACAGATTTGGTGGTCAATCAATATATCTATCACTCTATATCTATCACTCTATCTCTATAACTATCATCTATCTATTCTTATGGAGTAGTAGCAGATGATCTTATTTGAGAACGATTCTCCCTTGTAACACGTTTTTAGCGGTTTCCTCTTTCTCTCGATTTGTGCTTGTTTGCGGGGAGGGGGGGGGGGGGGGGGGTCTGTTTGTGCCAAGAGATAGGGCCTATCCACCGTATACGGATACATCCAAACCCCAAAAAATAATAATACAATATCTGACTGACATCTCTGAGATACTTTCCATATTTACAAGAAAGTGCAAAGCTAGTTACACTTCAATGTTTGTAATTGTAATTGACACACCCACAACAGCGCCGCAGGCGATTTTTTAAAAATACGTTTTTTGACGTGGTTTTTATGTTTTAGAAGTAGTTGAGGGGTTTTGCTGAAAGAAAAAAAGAAAATATAATAGATGAATCAAAACGAAAAACGTACTTATTTTGGTTAATTTGTCATTTTTTTAGGGGGGGCGAGAAGAGACTTTCGCCCCCCCCCCCTCTGTAAGCTCAGGGGGGGCAAGCTACCCCCCTGCCCCCCCGGCTCCGACGCCGCTGCCTACCTAAATCACTGTGCAAAAAACCTAAAAAATAATTGGCCTTGTGTATGAAAAATCCCTTATTAGATGAACACCCTAGCCTCTGCCTACCTTACACAATAGTAAAAAAAAAAAGTCGTTAGAATGTTTTAATTCATCAATGAAGCCAAGAGCTACACTCACCTATCAAATTTAATCATATTTATAAAATTGCAGGAAAAAATGGAAAACGACATTATTTTTATGAAAAGGACTAGTATAAAATTAAGTTATCAACTTAACCGCTAGAGAGAGCGCAAATGCAAGTGGGGGGGCCCTTTACGTACGAAACATCGAGCTCGAGCATCCCTTATAAATTGGTAGACTAGCAGTCACGGACCATTTCCCGGGAAACAATTGGAAGCCTCTTGAATGGGTGAGTTTGCATGTTAATTAGATGGGAGGGGATTAATCGAAAACATTTTTTTAAGATGGCGCCAGTTTGGAGGTGAGCATATCAGACTTTTTAACACCAATGATACTAAATTCCCGTATGCAAAAATTTTGGGCATTTTTCCCAGTTTGTTCATTGTTCAATCCCATGCTGCACAAGCTAAAACCATACAAACAATCCAGTAAAGTACTTATTGCATTAAAAATGCATAAATTTAAAAAACGCCAAACCGCCATCTTGAATGGGTGGGATTGACGCTTCAATTTGGAAACACTCGCGCCCTCGCGCCTGTGTGGAGGAATTGGAGACTGCGAAATTAGCCTATTATAGGTTTTAAAGATATCTATGGTACGAAACCATGATTGGAGACACTTCCGGTTGTGCTGTTGTTGTAGATGGGTACTGCCGAGATGGGCTTACTGCCAGTCAGCCTTAATTTGTAGCCCAAATATTTTAAAAGAGGGCCGTCAGTTTGAAGCTGAGCATACTAGCCTTTAACATCAAATGATTACTAAATTCCCGTATGCAATAACTTCTTATTGTTTTCTGTTTGTTCAATCCCATGCTGCACAAGCTAAAACCATATCAAACAATCAAGTAAAATACTTATTTTCATTAAAAAAGCATAAATTTAAAAACGCAAAAACGCCATCTTGAAATAGATTTTCGACGCTTGTGGCTCGCCCCCTTCGCCTCTAAAAGGGAAGACGGATTAGGCCTTGATGGGTGACTCGACTGCCTTACCGACTGCTGCAGCGGCCATCGTCCCTACCACCCAACACGTTTGTAGGCGTCCCCGGATCTCACGGCACCGTGTGGCAGGATGGTAGCGGGTTAGACTCTTGGTCCAGGGTTCCCCAGTTCAAGTCTCCGTATTGGTATTTTTTTTTACAATCTATTTTTTATGTAAAACTCCCATTTCGGGTGAAAGTTCTTATATTTTAAAATAAAAAGTTAAAGGGGTTGAAGGGTTTGTTTATTTTTTTTTTCTAATTATAATTAATAAAACCCCTTTTCCATGTAAAAGTATTTATATTTTAAATAGAAACGTTAAATTTTTTGTAGTTTTTTTTTGTTTATGGGTGAAACAATTAATTAAACGTTTTTTCGGGTAAAAAGTTTTATATTTTTAATAGAAACGAAAAGGGGAAGTTTTTTTTTTGTTGTTGGATGAATAATCAAACTTTTTTCAAATGAAAGTCCTTTCATTTTTTAAATAGAAAACGTTTAATTTTTTGTGGGTTTTTGTGTATTTTTCACGCCCCGCAATTGCATTTTTTTATTACAATTATTTTATTAATTATTATTATTTTATTTTTATTTATTATTATTTATTATTTTTTATTTTTAATTTTATTTTTAAAAAATTTTATAATTATTAATTCCTTATTGAGTGCACAGCAAACAGGGGTTTTCTTGGTTAGATACGTCCCCAACTAAGTGACGCGCCAACACTTTTATGCCCTTTTAGGTCACCCATAAGGCCCCAAAGAAAGACTAGAACCCCGCGACGGTGGGGGGATCTCTTATTCTTTTTGAGGGAATAGGGGTTTTTAAAATGGTACAAACCCAAAGGGAAATTTTATTTGTTGGAAATGGATTTTACATGTTACTGCAAGCTCTGTTTTTCTCTTTGCATATATTATAACAGTGCATTGTCTCACTCTGTTATGATTCTCCCCTTTGCAGCCTGTCTGACAATATACTGAATGAACTTTACGGGGTCATCGGAGACTCAAAAGGACGCGAAATAATATCAGCAACAAACCTTTACCATAGTTACATTTTTAATAATATTCATGTAATTAGGTTTTTTTCAAAAATACAAGCAGATAAAAAATAATTTTAGTTATTACAATTGTGTCTCTCTTTTTAATATAAAATAAGAGTGCAAAATGTAAAAACATATTGGATGAAAAACATTTTTTTTTTGCTACCTTGAAACTCCCTTTTGGTTCCAGCAAGCGCGTGGACGTGTAAAAGTAAAAACATCCTGCTCCTGGCCTAACCTAGGGCCTAATATTGCCTAACTAATTAAATTTGTTTGGTAAACTATGGACATATAAGTGATCATTTGTAAATATGTAAATATTATTGTGTTGTGAATTTGGCTTAGCGGCTAGGGGCCTACTCTTCATAATAAGCTTGTGAACATGTCACAAGAAATGGATCTTTCAAATCAAGAACTGCAAGTTCTTTCGGAGCTTGACAGGTGAATAACAACGACAACCTACCTAGCCTAGGCTAGGCCCCTATGCGTAACTTTCCAGCCAACGGTCTAGGCCTGCCTAGCAACAATAATATATTATGCCATTTTAGTATAATAGGCCTAGGCCGAAATAAATAAACTAGTTTTTCTAGAAATGTCAGATGCAGGCCTAGGGCCTAGCCCGTAGGCCTACCCTCAAGCCTGGAGTAAACGGGCACAAGCTTGGAGGCAAGGCCCACTAGCCTAGGCCTAGGCCTAGGTAGTCTTTGTGTATCCAATCATGGTCTAGGCCTAGGGCTAGGCCTATCATTTAGTTTTTGCCTTGGGTCAACTACTAGGTCTAGGCTATCCCTAAGGCTAGATAAAGCCTCTTTCACAAATAAAGGCTTAGGGCCGCTCTACAATAGCCCGGCAATAGCTTCCGTTACCGTTATAGTTACCGGACCGGGCAATGTTATTTCATAGCCTCGCGTAGAGCCTTGGTTCTCAACCTTTTTGCTTCCGCGACCCACTTGATAGGTAGCCTACCTTGAAATAATTTGGCGACCCAAATATAACTACGTACTGACAACTTTTAGTTTTGTGCCCCTGTTACTGGTAGGCCTAGGCCTACGGTAGGCCTAATTGCGCTGGTCTGAGTCTTTTACTCTGGTATCAAAGACTACTTACGGTAGCTGTTCATTTTTTGTATGTTATTGTAGGCTATTTATACGCATTTACTCCTCGTGTACCTTGGCAGGAGCGGATACAGGGGGGCAGGGACCAACAAAAATATGGAAATTTAGATTACAATAATCATTATTTATTCATCGTTAAAAAGACGTGATATTTCAGTTAGGCCTAGGCTATTTTATTGATGGTTTTCATTGAAAATGGAGTCATTAGGTACCGGTACCGAACTTAAGCGCGAAAGCGCCCAATTTTGTGTGATTGTGCCCTTCCCCAATAATTGCCTTCCGTGAAACCTCCCCCTCCCATAAATCGAGGCTAGATCCACCACTGCATCTTCAGTCTGCTTTTGAAATGTGTCTTATATGCTAAATTGAAATATGATCGAACGCCAATATGTTACCATGTAGGGTATGCTGTAGGCTACAGGGGCGCCGGATTTTGAAAATTCTGAGGGATGCTCAACTTCGTGGAGAAGAGAACAAGCATGGGGGGGCCGCAAGCGAAATTTTTGAAAATCACGTTTTTAGAGTGCATTTAGTGTATTTTAGACAAAAATAGGGGGCTGGATGCAATACCGAAATACTGTAGTTTTTGTACCGCAAAAACTAGAAAACTATACCCTACCAACAAGAGAATTGGAACACTAACGAGATAGATCATCATGTTACCAAAATAATGCAATTTTTTATAGTAAAAACTAGAAAACCGTAAAAAAATATGGAAGTGTGAGATAGACCATATAAGTAATAATAAGTAATAGGCCTAAGTTTTATTAGCCTGTAGATAAGTACAAAATACAAATATAGGCATCGTCAAGTTTGGTAATACAAGTAAACTAGAGATAGGCTAATGCTAGGTAGATAATTGAAAATTAGTTAATATATGGTTACATAATTGATAAATATATAGGCTATGTGGGTCATTCTATGGTAGGGCCTAACTTTAACTTTCACATATTACATTCTTGATTTGAAAACTTGTATTGGCAGTATTATTATGTAAATATTTTAAATGTGCATATCCTTGACTGTGACTAAATGCTATCAGCAGTGAATAAATGATAAGGTTTAAGAATTGAGAAGAAAATGTATTGGCAGAAGCGTTGGAAGATGTCATTACCGTCCCATTTATATTCAGCTGATCAGCGAACATACCCTCCAGATATAATTGAAAAACAAGACTTCTGTTAGTTAGACATGACATATTACTTAATATAGGCCTAAACACAACAAATTCCTAAATATATTGGAGCAGATACCTGGCAAAATGTTGAAAACTACTAACATGTGTAGGGCCTAGATGTTTGGATTTTAGCTCTCTTGTCTTCAGCCTAATATCTGAAATACTTAAGATTGTTGATGGTTTTTTTGTTGATGGATAATTTTTTTCATCACTCTTGTGCTGGATCCAATCTATTTGTGGAATTAAAGTTTTAATAGGCTATTACACAAGTCTTGGTAGGAAATACAGTATTTGATGCTAGGGATGGTAATGACGGTCCTGGTACTATTCCATATTATCAAATGCATGCTTCATTTATGCCATAACCACTGTTATTTATTTTAAATCTAAGGGTAGGCCTACATGTAGGGCTACTCAATAATGGGGTCGGGCACATACTTCATAATTGACGACTTGAATTGTACCCGCCTCCTGACGTCACGAGGCAACATGGCGGAATTAGTTGGTATAAATCCTCATTTCACAAGTTGACGCCTGCTCCACGGCGCAACACTTATCACGCTCTAACTTTTATTCTATTCTTTATTTGGACAATATTTAAATGAATAATATTTAGCAAATATATAATTCTTTGTAATAGCGATTATTTCGATTTTTTTGACACAGTCGTTAGCTTGTTATAACAATGTACGCATCATACATGTGAAAATTATCAATGACTAAAGTTTTCTCAATAATTTATTTCACAAAAAAACTACTGATCGGATTTCGACAAGACCTCTTGAAAATATGCATCAGACTGTTTAGACAAGAAATAAACTAGCTTTCTAGGCCTAGATAGAAAGTGCACTAAACAAAACTTTGCAGCATAGAGTAATATGCAGGGTATGTTTTTTTTATCTAAAATACGCACCCTTGACGTGCGGATGAGCCGTGAAAAAGTGCACGCTGCATATTACTCTATGCTGTAAATTTTTGTTCAGTGCACTTTCTATCTAGAAAGTTAGTATATTTCTTGTCTAAACAGTCTGATGCATTTTTACAAAGAATTCTTGTCGAAATCCGATCAGTAGTTTTTTGTCAAATTAATTAATGAGAAAACTTAAGTCATTGATAATTTTCACTTGTGTGATGCGTACATTGTTATAGCAAGCTAACGACTTTGTCAAAAAAATCAAAATAATCGCTATTACAAGGAATGATATGTTTGCTAAATATTATTCATTTAAGTATTGTCCAAATAATGAATAGAATAAAAGTTAGAGCGTGATAAGTGATGCGCCGTTCAGCAGGCGCCAACTTGCGAAATGTGGATTTATACCCAATACTAGTCACGTGACCTATCGATCGTTTTAAGCTCCGCCCTTTTCGAGTCGTCAATTGGCTAGCACCACAGCATCATATGTCATTACCGTCCCCTGTGTTAAAAAGGTACCAAAGGGACGGTAATGACATTTTAGTGCTTTTGATGCCTGAATGTAAAGTGAGGTTAGTGTTAGCCTAGTATAATTTTCAACTTTGTGTCCAGACACATAACCAAACTTAACTTGATGAAAATGCATGTTCTTATGATTCAATTTGGTCCTATGAGGGTAGGGATGGTAATTACACCTAATAAGTATATTTACACACTTTCTTTCCTTCTAATTCTTCTAAAATCTTAATGATAACTCTGATCTCATAATAGTAGTTCCAAACATCAAGATGGCTGCATCACTCTTCTTCTTGTTATTGAAGGAGCAACACAATGTAACACTGGCTAGTTTTTAAATTGAAGAATAAAACAGGGGACGGTAATGACCACTTTTCTAGGGGACAAGCTTTGTCCCTACTTTATTTATCTAGATCAGCAGTTCTCAACCACTGTGTGTCGCGATCAGTTGTGAGGTGTGTCGCAAGTATTTTGTTTATTTATTGTTATATTGAAGTCTATTCATAAAGGCCACTAACATGAACGCTATATACCGCCAAAGTTCTAGGGGTGAATTGAAAGTGAGTGAAAGCTAGGGGTGTGCGAGTACCCGAAATTTTGACTTGAGTCTACTATTTGGTAAATATTTATCGGCCCAATTCGTACAAATAGTGGAGGTGCCGGGTCGCGCGCGTATGTGAAAAAGTAAATATCGCTATGCATTTTGGATGCTACCTTACTAAACTTGCTTTTTGAAAAACAAAATAGTGTTGTACATTCGCAATAAAGGAAGGCAATCTGTCAATTTTTCCAGCTGCAATGAATGCCGCAAGTAAGTTGGAAATAAAATCTAAAGATCAATTCAAGAAAAATATAATTCAACACTTGACCTGCCTTCAGGAGGGTTTGAAGAAATACTTTTATTTTATTTCAACAAAGGGAATAGAACGGGTTATCTCTCCATGTGCAGTTCTGTTGAGCACATAAACGACGCGTCAGACCTAACGTATCCAGAAAAAGAAGAGTTGATTGTAGTTATTTCATATAGGGACAACTCAAAAATCAAGATTTCAAGAGATCTCTCTTGATTCATGTTGGATCACTTTAAAATTAATACCCTGCAATTGTTAACAAGGCGATGTGTGTCTTACTACGCTTGTCCACATCATACCTGTGTGAGGCAGCTTTCTCAACTTTAAAAACAATCGAGTCAAAGAACAGTTCGAGACATCTTGATGTTGATTGTGAGATGCGCGTCAGTATGTCTACCATTCGCCCTCGTACTTAGAAAATGTGTGAATTACATCAGTCCCAGGTATTCCACTGATGAGGAAGCATGTGACGTTTGTACATTGGTAACATTGGCACAAATTGGTAAATTACTGTTTATGTATTGCATTTTGCCAAATTTAACAATGAATTAAGGTTCATTTAAGCCGGTTAAATATTATTTCGTTGAAATGTGGGTACACCCACGAGGTGTGTCGCGCACGGGAACGTACTCTACATGTGTGTCGCAGCAGAAAAAAGGTTGAGAACCGCTGATCTAGATCATAGTTTGGCACTGAAAAAGTGTGTGATTTATCAAAATATGAACCCCACAGATTATAAATGTCAATGGAAAATCAAACATTTCATTCTAGTATGCATTTTTATTTGAATGCAAACAATAAAATATTGACCGGGGACAGGGGACGGTAATGACATTTGGTGCTATTAAGTCTTCCCAAATAATAAACTTACATTCATTATGCATGTTTTTCTTCATGTATCTCTAGAATAACTAATAATTGTAATTTACAAAAAAAATTGCAGTTACTTGAAGGAATAGTTTGGCCAGGATCAAGTCGGGACAGGAAAGTTAAAGTTACCATAGAATGACCCATGTACAATAGAAAAGTCTCCTACAATTAGCAGTATCGGTAGAGTGAGAAACAGAGTGGGTCAATGGCCTATTATAAATTGCATCCATGACTATAGGCTGTACAGAATACTGAAATAATACAGTGAAATGTGACAAATCAAATTAAATTAAAATACAAATAGGCCTACAATTAATATGTATCAGTATGGTGGGTTTAAGAACTTAGGGAGGATCGGGTGTGGGGGATAAGTATTCTTGTGGAGAATAGTGACTGGCCAAGGAGGAAAGATTTTAGGTTGTGTTTGAAGATTGTGTCTGATGACGAGGCCAGTACTTTTTCAGGGAGTTTGTTGTAAAGGATGGATGATAGGTAGTGAGGACCCTTGGAGAATAGTGACAGGTTATGGGCAGGGAGATGGATATGTCGGGATTATGTCTCTCGCATTTATTTTTAATATTACATGTCAATTGTTGTACACAAATAAATGCAAATATTAATAAATAAAAAAATAAAAAAAATGATCTGGTTAGGTGGTCGTGGACCTGGGAGTTTTGTGTAAAGAGGGAGGGATTCAGACGAACAAAGATACAGCCTGTATTAGAAGATCGGTGAGTGTTAGGGCTCCTATCTGTTTAAAGAGGTCGCGGCAGGAGTGCCGTCTGGGGACCCGCATAAGTATGCGTATAGCTTTCTTCTGTAGGATAAAAATTCTTTTAGCGTGTGGGGAAGCACCCCAGAAGAGTATGCCGTACGCGAGGTGGGAATGGATATGGGCAAAGTAGACAATTTTAAGGATATCAGGTTGGACAATATATGATAATTTCCTGAGCGCATCCACTGAGGACTTCGAGGAGATTTTATCAATATGGGGTGCCCAGCCCAGGGTTTCCGTGAGGGTTAAGCCAAGGAGCTCGATGGAGTTTGATCGACAGATGTGTCGACTCTGTAGAACAATGCGGGGGCTCGTGATGGGTATGTTGCGAGGTGTATGGAATGATAGGAAGGTAGTTTTGGAGAGCGAGATAGTGAATTGATTGTCGATACAGTACCGAGACATAGCTTGTGCTTGGCTGTTCAGTCGAGATGGGAGGGCTGGTGCTAGAATTTTGGAGGCGGTACCCAGTTGAGAGAAGTCGTCAGCATAAAGAGTGACGTCTTCTTCCTGCAAATGTTCGGGTAGGTCATTAACGTTAATTAAAAAGGCAAGGGGACCTAAGATTGAACCTTGTGGGACGCCTTTGGTTATTGCGTTGGACTTGGACAAAGTGAGTTTAGAGGAGTTGCTTGTTGCACTTTGGATTTCTACTCTTTGAGAGCGACCGGACAGATAGGAGGACATCCATTGTAAGGCAATTCCTCTTATACCATAATTTTCTATTTTGGATAGCAGGATACTGTGGTTGATTGAGTCAAAGGCCTTACTGAGATCATAAAAAATTCCTACGGCAGTGTTGCCGGAGTCGAGGGCGGAGTAGAGACGCGAGAGGAAATTGAAAATGGCTGTATTGGTAGATTTACGCTTAAGGAACCCGTGCTGATGTGGCGAAAGAATTTTGTGATAGTTGAGGTGGGACATAAGGCGGTCGTGCATTATGTATTCATAGATCTTGGAGAATGACGATAGCACCGAGATAGGTCTGTAGTTGTTTGGATAAGTTTTTTTGCCTTTTCGTTTGTAAATGGGGATTACTCTGGCTATTTTCAGTTTAGAGGGGAAGATTCCAGTAGAGAGTGATTTGTTGATAATGAAGGACAGAGGGTGAGAGATAAAATTTGTGCATTTTGCTAGGAGAGACCCGGGTACCTCATCCAGGCCGGCGGAGTGCTTAGGGCCAAGTTTTGTTAGTAGTTTTGACACTTCTGTAGGGTTGGTGGGGTAAAGAAATATAGTTTGGGGAGAGCATGTCCCATTACCTCGACCAGTGGGGCTTACAACCATCGAAGTGGCCCAACCAACCACGCCAGTGGACGGGCCGCTGTAATAACGATGCTTCCTAGTTTTACACGCACAAGTCTTGACAGGTACAATCGAAGGGGTGGAGGTAGGGAAGGATCGAATGCACAGAAGACAATTTGCGATCACTCGCGCTCGCGGTCATGGCACAGCAACAAACAAAGACCCCCGCCCCCTCACGTGTTGTAGCTGACTGCAAGAAACAGTGGATATTGTTTTGTTACTTCAATTGTGATTACCATTAAAGTTGCAAAAATATTTCAAAATGCAAAAACATTGCTTTAATCACTTTGATTGCTTCCATGTGAAAAATAGAAACATTTTTTATTTTTTTAAATACCTCAAAACTTAGATAGTTATAGGCCTAACTTTTATTTTAGTCAGGATTTTTGGAGGGGTGCGCACCCCTCCAAACAATCTGAGGGGTGCTTCAGCCCCTGAGCACCCACATAATCGGCGCCCCTGAATTGCTGTAAATTATAAGCTCGACATGACGACAAAACAAATTGACGCACACAAACTACATTGTTTCGGTATTGCATTCAGACCACCACTTTTTTGTAAAACGCACCAAATGCACTCTTAAGAACCGTTTTCAAAAATTTTCCCCTGCTGCGCTTAAATGGGGGGCTCTGCCTCCCATGCCCCCGTGCTTCGTCCCTTTTCCACGGATGTACATGCACGCGCAAATCGCCCCCCCCCCCCCCCTATGATTAGGCCTAGGCCTATGTCCTAGATTCATCCCTGTACCTTGGCCTACAATTTTGTAGGCTCACCCATCTGTTATTCAGTTATTCTAGGCCTATTTGTATTTTTACCGGTAGGCCTATCATAGGCTTTTGTTGAATTTGTATGGTCGTGTTATGTACTGCTACGCGATATCTGATATCGAATAATCTGAATCTGAAAACTACAAAAAATGAATTATAATATTTTAATGCACTAAAGTAGACTACTTTTTTTGGGATATGAGAAATGATGGTAGTAATGTTGGTGTTTGTTTGGTAATTATGATAGTTAGCCCTAAAACAACACTAACTAAATAACTAGACCTAACTACGGGAAAATGGTGACTATTATTTTTAGTTATTACTGTCAAGTATCAATTGAATTATTTTACCTTGAATGGGGGACATGGACCCTAGACAACACAGACTTGTAGGCCTTAGGGATACACAGCATGTTGGCCGTATCGCGCACATCTTGACGCAGACGTAGTCTATTAATGGTTAATATAATTGGTTAACTTCGATTTATTTGTAGATTCGGTATGTTGTGAAACATAGTCTATATTTACCACAATATACCTGAAAAACACTCTTTCTGTAACTTTTACACTGTTTACCTGCAGTTTACCTGAACCTCGTAGTGACTAGCATAGGCGGTAGCCTTAAATACGTGACACTATGTTTTTCCCACTTTTCCCACACTTTTGGGGTATGCGCCATTGTGGAACGTCAATGTGTTGACCAGTGCAGTGCTTAGGCAAGGCTTTTTGGGAAGTTATTTTGCATCCTATTGTTTGCTTTTATTAATACGGTAGGCCCTAGGTATCCAAAGATCTCTTTACAAGTAAGATTTGTTAAGTTGGGTTAATATAAGTTGGGTAGGTAGCCTACAATAAAAGTAATGATACAAAAGTCATTCCATACCAATTTCATTCCATATGTACCAATTCACCAAACACCTGTTGCAGCTAGGGTTACCAATTTAACAGGAATGGAATTCCGGACGAAGCCTCATAAGATAGGGGGGGGGGGGGACACAACTTTTTTACTGCAACCATCCATTTCACTCAACTCAAGAACTTTGGATTTTTTGAAAATGGAAGTATGAAACGCAGTGCACTTTTGATTGGTCAGGATGGTCGCTTCTATCTTTGCCAATCTGTGATTTAAAAGAGTTCTCTTGAAACTACTCTTCACGGAAAACACAAAACTCACTTTTTCTTTTTAGGAGGAGAATTGCCTTCAATTTCTTTATTCATAACGCAAACGGAACGCAAACAATGAACAGCGCAAGCACACACTTAAAGTAGGCCTACACAGTTCACCGCTCAAATCGTACATGCCGACTGGCGACTGTCCAGACAAAACAAAACATGGAATTCGGAGACTACCCGACGGTGAGTGCTTACGCCGCACGGGCGGCGATTTAGACCAAATAGAGCAGCTCATGAAAACAGAATGGCAGAGAACGAAAACCAATTACCAAGTTGAAACATATTATTGCGAGTTATTCTAACCTAAATCGAAAATCGAGAGGATGAATAATAATGCTTTTAGACAATCATACACAAATTTTATTATTATGTAGGCCCTACTTTAGTGAACATTAGTATTTTTTAAAAATTCCGGACTAAGTGGCATCTGGAATGAGTCAATTCCTCCATCCGGACAATGTACCTATTAAAATTAAAATCCTGACTCTCCGGAGAAATTCCGGACGGTTGGCAACCCTAGTTGCAGCACCATTTCAGAAAAAATTCTAATTTTACACACTTACCTTACCTAGGCCTACATGTCTTAAAAGCACAAAACCAACTTTTAATAATTTTTTGGTCATGACCTCAAGGACTTACAGGCCCTTAAAGGTCGCAGCTCGTTGTAAAAATGGCACTCTTAGGGAGTAGCGGTAATTGGAATAACTCGGAAAGTAGGCCTACAAGTCGTAATAGAATGGAACATAGGCCTTCAACAAATTAACCGTCACAAACTGAGCTTTCATTTGACATATATTTTAATAACCTTATAACATCTATGAGTACGATCAGTACAAAGTTTTGACGCAAATATACGATTTTTGCAACTTTTGCAATAAGTTTTCTCATAGAAGTGTTGTGATCACAATGCCCATTTTTTTTTTACAGTATATTTGGGTAGCCCTACCATATTAAATGTAAGTTATGTGAGATAAAAGGAGTGTGTTTTAAACCATTTAGCTGTAGCTGTTACAAGCTTTCAAAAATGTCAAAATTTGAAAATTTACCGTTTTTGGACCCTTGTAACTCCAGTGGGGGACCTTAAAAAATCTGAAATTTTTGTCATGAAAAGTTATAAACCTGTTTAAGATGCAGTTAAAATTTGGAGTAGCCCCTATGTGTTTTCCTTCGTTTGAAAGTTGCATCACACTGAAGTTGCCCAAACTTTACCCTCACTCGCTATGTATAACAAGTACAGATTGGTGCATTTAGTTAAATGCTGTCATACATTAATTTCTAATTGGTTTACTATGAAAAAATCAGTTACGTTGATAGTTGTACCTAGATTAATGTTTTACTTGCACAGCATAGGCGTGACATGAACATATTATATCCCGTCAGTGGCTAGTTGAATATAGTCAAATTAGAATTTACACAGCCCATGTCCCTTTTTTCACTGGACTGACTGAAGAATCCAAATTGTTGTCAGTCAATCATTATCAAACACAACAATTATTTATTTAGGTGTGTTGCATGAAGGTCTACCGGTACTTCTTAAGTTCTTGACTGAGGTCTTCATTAATGTTGTGCACTCAAGCGGAGAAAGAATCCATAATAAGTTTTCATTAGTGACCCAAGACTTGTCCTCCTTTCAAAACTTGAAGGCTGTGCTGGGAAGAAGTGTACAAAGTTGTCTGCTTCATTGATGTCTTTGGACTCAATGCATAAAATGCATGCCACATATAATCATTTACTAAGTTGCTTGTTTGACTTGATTCCTAGTTCTTCATAGTTATTTGAATTGGATGTTACGAAAAATAGACATTATTGCAATCAATCAGAATTGAGCAATGTTTTTCTCTAGTATGGGGTACTCTTATAGCATTTTCAAACTGATCACTCATGAACATGTTTCTATCTCCATGGCTGTTCTTACGTATAGATAAATGTTATCCCATGAATATTTGTATTGCAAAATTCAAACACATCTTCTGGAGTCAAAATTTTATTGTCTTTTGTTTTCTGTAAGCTGGCTTTAGAAACTAGACATTTAACAGTTTCTCCTATGCCGTTACATGGTCTCGTAAAAAGTGCCACTGGGCTTCAAAGCCAAAATCAGCTTGATGATTGCAACAGTTAAAGAATATTTTATACTGTAGTTTTTATACTGGCTTGCCGCCCCATCAATAAATAGATCAATAAAGAAACATTCTTAGCTATTTTCTTAATTTCTGGTAGGTGTTTTTGAAAAGTTTACACCGCGGGAGTGGCGTGCTTTTAATGGTCACTTATTGATTGCAATAATGTTGCATGTGTCTTAACATCCAAATGAAATAACTACGGTAGAAGTTCAAATAGTGCGTATCAAGTCAAACAAACAGCTTAGTAAATGATTATGTGGCATGCATT
Organism: Sweltsa coloradensis; assembly: GCA_024449915.1. Classification (NCBI taxonomy): domain Eukaryota; kingdom Metazoa; phylum Arthropoda; class Insecta; order Plecoptera; family Chloroperlidae; genus Sweltsa; species Sweltsa coloradensis. The sequence goes on from JAMZAV010010521.1 coordinate 20,542, forward strand.
TATGACTAAGTGGTGGCTTGGAGTTGTTGAGTCCAACAACATCAATGAAGGAGACAACTTTGTACACTTCTTCCCAGCACAGCCTTCAAGTTTTGAAAGGAGGATAAGTCTTGGGTCACTAATGAAAACATGTTATGGATTCTTTCTCTGTTCAAGCTATCGACAGCAACTGAGTCCCCAGTAAAGAACTTAAGAAGATCTTCATGCAACACACCGAAATAAATAATTCATTGTTGTGTTTGATAATGGTATGACTTGACAACAATTTGGATTCTTCAGTCCGTCCAGTGAAAAAGGGGGAAGTAGGCTGTGTAATTTGGTATTCAACTAGCCACTGACAGGATATATATTCATGTAATGCTTATGCTGTGCAAGTAAAACATTAAATCTACAACTATCAACACAATATAGTTAACTGTTATTTTCATCATCAACAAATTATAAATTAATGTATGGCAGCATTTAACTAAATGCACCAATCTGTACTTGTTAATACATAGCGAGGGAGGGTAATTTTTGGACAACTTCAGTGTGATGCAACTTCCAAACGAAGGAAAACACATACTCCAAATTTTAACTGCATTTTAAACAGGTTCATAACTTTTCATGGTAAAAATTTCAGATTTTTAAAAGGTCCCCCATTGGAGTTACAAGGGCCCAAAAACAGTGAATTTACAAATTTTGACATTTTTGAAAGGCTAACAGCTAAATGGT
>JAMZAV010010522.1:0-22209 GCA_024449915.1 Sweltsa coloradensis
TTATTGGTGAATGCGTCCATCTCATTACTCGTCGCTGGTCTTGTATTGCGTAAGTGTCTTGACAAGTCTTGACAGTTTGCAACCAAACTTGACAGTCTTGACAGGTTTCATGACGTCATCATGTTAGGTTAAGTTAGGTTAAAGTGGTCACCCTCTAGTGTAGTACCCGCCATCTTGAAAAAAGTTAGGTTAAAGAGCCACACTCTAGTGTAGCATTCGCCATCTTGAAATTAAAAATTCATAAAAATTAAAAATTCATAATTAAAAAATATATGAATAATTAAATATGATAATTAATTGGGTAATTAAAAAATTGCATATTAAAAAAGAACAATGGGGGCGTAACCACTGCCCATGACTACTACCTACTCTTGTAGATTGACATTTTCGTTTGCTAGATTGAGTGGAGTTAATGATTTGTCAGCTAGCACCACAGCCCTATGCAGTGTTGATTGGTTGCTCTTTGTAAAAAAATATTTTCTTTAAATGTCTAGTTGTTTATAATATAAGTTGTTCAGATCAATTAGGCCTCGTCCTCCTTGTTCTCTTGGAAGTGTCAATCTCTCTATTGCTGATTTAGGATGATGCATTCTGTGTTTAGTAAGTGAAGTACGAGTTAATATTTTCCAGCGCGTAGATGTCTGTCTGTGTCCATTTAATGATTCCGAATGAATATGTCAGTACTGGTATAGCATATGTATTTATTGCTGTGATCTTGCTTTTACCGTTTAGTCGCGTCTGAGGATAGATTTTAGTCGCTTCTTGTATGTATCTATCAATTTTGCTTTCATTACTTTATGTTCAATTCTGGCAGCTTGTGAGAATCCTAAATATTTGTATACTTCGTTATCATCCATTACTCCAATCCTATTTCCATCATCTAGCTGGAACTCTTCTGCCAGCGTAACCTTACCCTTTTCGATATGTAGCGTCTTACACTTGTCTACTCCAAACTCCATGCAGATATCTTGATTAAATTCAAATAAGGTATTGATTTAACTGTTTAGTTGAACAAATTTGATGCATATAACTTTAGATCATCCATGAAGAATAGGTGAGAAATTGTGTGACATACCATATTATTGTCCTTAATTTTAAATCCGTATGTTGATTCGTTAAGCATATGCGACAGTGGGTTTAATGACAGACAAAACCATAATGCGCTAAATGAGTCACCTTGGAAAATGCCACGTTTAATTGGATTGGATCTGTAGTTATCTGCTGGTTTTTCATATTTAGTTTTAGTGTTGTTCTCCATGTCTTCATTACTGTCTTCAAAAAGTTTACAATTACTGGGTTGATTTTATATACATATTTGTAAAATCTGAATAAGCCATGTGTGTGGTGTTGAGTCATAAGCTTTCTTGTAGTCAATGTAGTTTACGTGAATATTCCTTTTCTTATTGTGTGCCTGGTTCATTACAGTAGAGTCGATAATGAGTTGTTCTTTACATCCCTGCGATTTCTTACAGCATCCTTTTTGTTCCTCGGCCATGATATTGTATTCTTCGCAATGCTTATATACTTTATTTGTTATGCATGAAGTCAATATTTTATATATAGTTGGTAGACATGTAATTGGCCGATATTTACTTGGGTTCTTCGTGTCATTATCTTTCGGTTTGAGAAAGGTTACTCCTTCAGTAAAGAATTCGGGTATTTCTTTAACTCCATTTATAAACTCGTTGAGACATTTTCTAATTTGATTGTGAGTAGTATTGAATTTCTTATACCAAAATTTTGAATATTATCATTACCTGGTGCTTTCCAGCTATGTGTAGCATTACTACATTATTATTATTATTATTATTAGTATTATTATTATTATTATTTTATTATTATTTTTATTTATTATTATTATTATTACGAGTTAAAGACCTGAAAAATATTTCTAATGAGATAAGCCCGGTATTGCGCGTTTAATTAACTTGTCTCTACCGAGGGGTGGTGCCGGAAAAACTGAAGACCTCCATTGTTGACCCATTTATAAAAAGGAAATCACCTTGAATACTCTAAACTATAGCCCAAATTGCCATTTTGCCAAGTATTAAAAAGATAATGGAAAGATATTTTGCCAATTGTTTAGTAAAATTTTAGAAAAGTTTAATATTATCAATAAAAATCAATACGGGTTCAAAAAAAGGGGAAAAATAAATTCAGATTTGCTTGTAAAATTTGCTGATTTAGTCAACTCTAAGCTTAACAAAAACTATCCCCATTTTATGTATGTTTATTGACTTCACTAAAGCTTTCGGGTACGCTGAATTACAAAAAATGTTGGGTTTCTTTAGAAGGAATTGGCGTTAGAGGCCTCTTTTGGCATGTTTAAAATATTTTTCAAATGAAAAATTATTGTGCGAGTAGGAGAGTGGGGAGAGTGAAGCCAGAGTATGCTCAACAGGTGTACCGCAGGGATCTATTTTAGGGCCGGTTCTGTTGTAACAACGAACCCACGACCCCCCAGGTAATCGATAAAGCTCTCGTTGGGTAAATTCTCTAAATAGTTTAAACTTCGAAAAATAACATTTAATAAAAAAAAACATAAATCGGCGATGGGTCGCCTAATTAAGTGAAACACGATTTCTGATCTCACTTGGAAGTAAAAAATTAATTAAGAATAAAACCCAAATGATCAAGACTAAAACACTCAAACTTGAATGATTACTCTACCTAGGCGTGAAACCCGGTACTCAAGTCTAAAGTTACCCAACCAGTTCATAACACACTCCTATAACTCCCAAGACCCACAAAATTGAGAAATCGTACAACAGCGAAGACAAACATCTCTAAAATACAACTTATAATTTATACTAGATCTAGGATGACATTACAACAGACAATCAACGGTTCATAAGTTAACCAGAACGGGCTATATTGCATGACACAAATGAATTTCCTTCATTGACAAGGAATACATTTCAAACCCTACCTATCAGTACTGATGTCTAAAAGCGAAATGGATATCCAGTTAAGATATCTCTTGGTCTGATGGACAACAGTAAAGTTTCCCGAAAATTTATGGAAATATAATTGTTAATAAAACTTAATTTAAATACTCATCACAAATGATCATGACTCCCATCGAACCTTATGACGTCGAAGAAGTCCGACGTGTAGTTCCGTAACTTGCTGCGTATTTGTAGACGATCGTAGTCTTGTATTGAAGATCCTGTCTTGAGTTCGTATCCCGGCTGTGATTACTCTTGAGTTCAACTTTCCCTTGATAATGTTTGAGCGGTGATAAAATACGATATTTTATCGTGCGAATAACTCAACTCCGACCGTACGTTTTTAATGTTTCACACTTGCCCGATATCAGCATTCCAAGTCCAACAACCAAGTTTTTCCTGTATCTCACACGGTAAACTGTCAGACGTTCAATAATGTAAACACGCCTACTTTTATCGGCTCAGTTCTGTTCTTACCCGTCTTTATTACCAAAGCACTTCGTTCGACGTTGCTGGCTCAGGCACTCACGAATGTTCTGAGTTCTTATTGTTGATGTTATCTCTAAGCTCTTTGCAATTAAAATTCGCCATTTTATTCTTCAACTAAATGCATTTACGAATTCCGAAACCAATTTACATAAAAACTAAGCTCGGCCATGATATCGAATGGTAATTAACTGTTCCTTATATGTTCCTATATTTGGATTCATAAACAATATTATCCTCACCGATTTCCTTTTATAATATTTCAATCTGTATTTCGTTGTAATACAACCACCAAACCTTGCTTGCGTTATCGCGTCCTAAACTCCAGGCTACGCGAATATAATCTTTCTCGGTTCCTTTAAAATCCCAACTAACTCTCGGTCCAGATATCGAATGGTTCTAACCCTTTCTGGTTATCGATGCTGTCTTTTATCAGTCCGTAGGTTTATTAATATGCTCCTAAAGCATGCAAAAGTTCGTTTACTCACGTATCCCTGGGCTGGGCTAGCCTTATAAAATGTACCTCGGTTGGTTATCGTTTTCGTTGATTTCTGGTATTTCTTCTTGGCAGATCGCCGTTCACTTTCGATTATCACTTTCGCAGATTTTTTAACACGCGTTTTCTATATCCAAAGTGTTCTTTCCTAGTACACTTTCCCTAAGTTTTACGCAACGTCTCAATCGCCCACGCACACGACCGATTTCCAACTTCACGTCTCAAAGCTCTCACGACACACTGCCGACAAACGCCGCTCTCAACAATCAAAAAACCGATCGTAGCGTTATGATAACCAATCAAAGACCAACACACAGCGTCATTAAACTGAACTAGGTCCAAACAAATGTCCGGGTGACGCTACATGCGAAAATGATGAAATATGATCTTGGCATTTTCTAGAATTTAATAAAATAGATTGACATAGATTTTATATTAAAATTGTTAAACTTAAGTGAATCACATGATTCTTTTTATGAAATCAAATGAAATTTTCTCTAGTTTCTGATTTAAATCAAACCCGTTCTGTATTATTAGTATTTAATTAGTTTATACATGGTTTCCACATTTAACCCAGTTGCCTCAGTAGTAGCCTCGAACCAGCTCATGAAAAATACACATCTCTCCTTCCACTGACCAACGACATTGACTTCGAGATACAAATCGATCTTCGACCGACCAAAGCCAAAAGACCTAAGTACACTCAGAGAGAGGCCGTATAGTCTCACTGTATTTAATATATGTTAACACTATGGTACATTACATAAGTAAATGGTTTTTCTTTTTTTCTTTGCTGATGACTCAGCATTAGTAGCAATTCACAAAAACATAAAAGTTGCTGAAATATTTTTACAGGAAGATTTTATTAAAATGTTAAGATGGACACACGATGAAGGCCTTATCATTAACTCAGCTAAAACAAAGATTGTGCATATTTCTTCACCTCACAATGCCGACCATAATGCTAATATAAATATTATAACTCATTCCTTTGATTGTTTGCATGATTCTGTTCATCATATGGATGGTATTATCATAAACTGTAATTGTGTTAATAAAATAGAATCTGTTTACAGTCATGAATATTTGGGGGTGGTGATAGACCAAAATTTTAGTTGGGATGTTCATATAGAAGTAGTGAGTAGGCGGCTTAGATCATGTGTTCATCAGATTTATAAACTAAAGTATGTACTTCCTTATACTCTACTCCGAACCGTATACATAGCACTTGCTGAGTCAGTCATATCATATGCCCTGCTTGCATGGGGCAATGCATCATTTTCAAATTTAAAATATATTATTTCACTGCAAAATAGAATGGTTTGTTTAATATCCCCTTATAAGAAAAATGGTTCATGTATCACAACTTATGATTTATATAGATATTGTAATGTTTTTACCTGTAAATGTACTGTTCACTTACAAATTATTAGTTACATTTTATTATGATAATTCGTTTAAACTATTGTTAGTCATAATGCAAATACTCGCGCCAGGGAGGCAGAGTATTTGAAAATACCAACTTACAACAATAAGTATGGAAAAGAGCTTTGCATACAGTGTACCTTTTACTTTTAATAAAATTCCCAAATATTACGAAGTATAGATCAAATAAGTAGGGTAAAGAATGAGTTAAAAGTGTTTTTGTTATATGAAACAGACATTGCATGTAAGTGGGATGCGTAGTATTTTTAAGTTTCATTTGCAGTTGTATTATTTTTGTTCAAGTTTTCTGTATGTTTTTTGGTTCGAGTATTTTGTTGTTTTTCCCTTGTACTTATATCAATATTATAAAGTCTGGAGTCTGGGTTATTTTTATTAATTGTCAATGTTTTTTATCCCCACAGCTAAGCCGCTTGTGTGGCTTGTGGGACTCGTTTCCATACTGAACTAATCATGTATTTAAATATGTACTTCCAATTAAAAAAAAAAAAAAAAAAAAAAAAAATATTATTATTATTATTATTATTATTATTATTATTATTATTATTATTATTATTATTATTATTATTATTATTATTATTATTATTATTATTATTATTATTATTATTATTATTATTATTTTTTTATTATTAATAATATTATTATTATTAGAGAAATCAAATATTTGACGAGTCATTTCGCTGTGTTCGTTTTTATTAAATTACCTGACTGTTTTGAAACGACTGTGCGTATCATCATCTGAGGCAACACTGAAAAACTTTACATTTACTCAAATGTAAAGTTTTACTTTACATTTGAGTAAATGTAAATGTAATTTACTCAAATGTAAGGTTATGCTTTTTTACTTTTGTTTGAGTAAATGTAAATGTAATTTACTCAAATGTGAAGTTTTTACATTTGAGTAAATGTAAAGTTTTTCAGTGTTGCCTCAGATGATGATACGCATAGTCGTATCGAAACGTCAGGTAATTTAATAAAAACGAACACAGCGAAATGACTCGTAAAATATTTGATTTCTCTAATATTTCGGGCTGTGAAAGCATCAAGCAAGAAATTATTATTATTATTATTATTATTATTATTATTATTATTATTATTATTATTATTATTATTATTATTATTATTATTATTATTATTATTATTATTATTATTATTATTATTATTATTATTATTATTATTATTATTATTATTATTATTATTATTATTATTATTATTATTATATTTTTTTCTCTTTTATTCACCAATATGAACATTACATAATGGGTATTTTAGAGCTTTCACCAGAGATGAACCACACCTCTAAGGTGAAATCCCTATTACAAAACAATTAAATATACATGACATTAACAAAATAAATCATACATAAATAACTGAATCAATTTCTTCATTCTATAAAAATGAAGCTTATTGGCCCGAACAATATAAAACGACTTAAAAACTTATGACCGAGGCACTACTTACTAAAACGAATTTTAGGCCTCGGCATAATTTATAAGTTACGATTTTTTAATTTCTTCATACTAAAACTTTGCGTAGTATATGGGCGGTTCCTAATAATGCTGCGTTTTGAAGCTCTGGAGTCTAGTGATTGCCAGAGATATGTGGAGGTTCTCTTCAAAACTTCTTCCAATTGTCCCACAAGCTCCAATAATAATGGGAACAATCTTACAGCGGACATTCCACATTCGTTGAATTTCTATTTGTAGGTCTCGATATCTTGTGCGTTTTTCTGCTTCCTTTAGTACTATGTTGCGGTCTGATGGAATAGCTACATCGATGATCAAACATTTTTGAGTCTCTTTGTTTTTAACAACAATGTCTGGTTTGTTGTGAAGAACCTTTCGATCAGTGATTATTTGCTCATTCCACAATATGGTCACATTACCAATTGTCAACTACTTGCTCTGGTTTATGCATGTACTATTTTGTCAGAAGTTTCGATGTTATAACTTCTACAAATGTTCCAATGTAAATATGCCCCAACCTTATCATGTCGATCAATGTATTCCGTTTTTGCTAAGACCGGGCATCCAGAAATAATGTGCTCCACGCTTTCTTCATAATGCTTACACAAACAAGACTTGTCATCTACTTCGAGTTTGAGAATTCTTTTTTCGTAACTTTTTGTTCTTAAAGGGAATCCCTAGACCCAAATATGATTTCTTAAGAATACAGTAAAGACGTCTGAAAAGCAAGTAGAATGTAAGAGGGGCTTAATAAATGAGCGGATTATTTTTTTGAAATTTTTTTGACGGGACATAACCTCAGAATCAACAATTTTATTCAAATTACTGGAATCAGTTGCTCAAGGTCAAAATTGAATTTTTAGCAGCGGTGTTTTGTATATTATTTCTACACTCCTTTGTCTACAACCTAAATAAAAGGATTTTTGGATTTATATGGTTTGTTGCGTTGCACAATTTTTTTCGCCTGCCGGTACAATTTCAAATTTTGTACCGTTTAACGGAAGAAGTCGTGCAACGCCAGAAACCATATAAAACCAATAATACTTATATTTAGGTTGTAGATAAAGGAATGTAGAAATAATATACAAAAAACCGCTGCTAAAAATTCAATTTTGAACTTGAGCATCTGATTCCAGTAATTTGAATACAATTGTTGATTCTGAGGTTATGTCCCGTCAAAAAAATTTCAAAAAAATTAGCCCCTCTTACATTCTACTTACTTTTCAGACGTCTTTACTGCATTCTTTAGAAATCATATTTGGGTCTAAGGAATCCCCTTAAGGCTTGATCTTGTGCAGCTACAATAAGACTTTCAGTTTCACCCTTGAGATTACTTCTGCCCAGCCACTTATTGGTTTGATCTTGGTCAATATGTGGTTGCTCCATGCGTGTAATATATTGTCCATGCAAAGGTTTAGACTTCCAGCAACTTATTAGATCTTCCAGGATAATATTCTTAATTTTCTTCTTGATAACCTTGACCTTGTTAGTGATGGACCCATTGATCTGATTAATATCGGTTAATTCCATACCTGATTGAAGCTTGTTGCCTAACTTAATGATAGATTTTCTCATAGCTTTGCTAGACTCAAGTTCTTGAACCATTCTAATAAATTTGTCATCTCCCTTTCCTTCTATGTATAAACTTACACCAATCATTGCTGTTTTGTATGACCCCTCTAGTTTCGAGAAAACAAGGAACACTAGCGCAGCCAAGTGGTCGAACCGCGAACTATTATTTCGGGGGTACTGATCGCGGAACATCATGCAAGAAGTAGGGGTTTCTCACATACATCCCGACCTAACACAAAGAAATAATGTTCGGTGCCACAGTGCTCATCAAAGAAAACATATATAATATATACTTTCATTTATTTCCGAATGGTAAAAAATGAGGAATGAGTGGAAAAGGGTGCTGTTAATTGCGAAACCAATCACTATAAACACATGTGTGTCTGCAGTCTGCACTTTCGTGGTCTCGAACAGCATTGTTCTGCTTAGTAATAGGCTTATACTACCGGCGAGTTATTTTTCTGGCAATTTTATATTATGCACAAAACGTTTAAAGGTGGGGTAACATTAAAACGTTTACAATTTTTGTGGTAAAATAAACTTTTTGATTGACCTACTTGGTGTGTCTAGCCGGTGTCCTGAGTCCTGACACTGTCAAACTAGGAATATCCTACATAAAATTCAAATACGCCAATATAAAATCATTATGGCAGTTCTAAATATTTGGCCCAGTAGTCCTAGTCGGTACCTACATCTATTTGTAATTTAGGCCTTCACTTGTTAATAATTGGCCTGGGACGGACACTTTAATGGGCCTACGCCGTGGCTACAAGTGTTAGTATTTAAATGTGAATTTAAATGGCTTTGCGCGGAGCTTTTACAGGCTGTGATTTTTTATTACTGAGTGTAAAATCAATCGTAAGGTCAGCCTTACGAATAATTATGCACTATTCGTCGTACGGTCATCGACGATACCACCTAACATAATCTGCTAATAGTTCTTAATGTCACTGTGCATTGTGTCTAAGTGGTAGCGCGTTTGAGTTCTATGCGACAGGTCGTCAGTTCAAATCTATGTTCGGTCGATTTTTTTTTTTACTGATCTATTTAGACATATGTTTTTCAGCAAATGATTTCATTACATTCGGCCTCGTCGCGGACGCAATTCTACGTCAAAGATAATAAAAGTGTGGAAAGTGTTATGTGAAGTGAATCGCACTTCATGAACATAACACAAATGGCGTCTTAATTATTACGATGTGAAATAGTTTGTCAATGCATTTTTCGAAAGTGTAACTGACCATAGGCCCTAAACGCATTCATAGAGGTGTGTATGTTTTTTCCCCTAAATTCGTTTTGGAAATGGTAAAAAGTGGTGTTATGTTTTTTATTGTATTTTCGCATTTCCCGCATTGCAATACAGTGATATAATCAATAGTATTAATTAAAAATAAAATCCATAGTAAATTGCAATAATACGTGCATAAGTCACCCCAGTTTTTATCTCGCATATACACCACCTAGTGATTGCTCCTGCAGAAGTTAAAAAAAGTGGAAACTCAATACTTACACTATTTAATCAGAAGAAATCATTTTTTAAAATTTCAAGTATTGTTTTCGTTTTAGCTTGTTTTTAATCGGCAAGTTTTTAGTGAAAAGTGACTAAAATGTAAGAATAGAATTAACTGTGTTATTTTTAAAGCAAATAGGAGAATATGGTTTTATTTAACCATTTGGCCGTGTTATTTTGGTTTTATTAAATAAAACCAAAACACACACCTCTACGCATTCATACAGCTGACCAACAGCCTGTCACATCACTGTAGGCCACACATTCATAGTTTTGCCATCATTGCCTGTGCAACCACAAAGATGATGTGGTTTGCATTAAAAACCCTTTCTCCCTCAATAAATGTCCGCGATCCTTCTCCAATCCATAATGGCTCGAATACTATAACTATGTGTATTTACTTCCATTTTAAGCGTAAAACCACTTTTAATATGCGTTCAAACACAATATTTTCAACGTTGTTACATGTATTGCGCCTATGCTGTCTGCTAGACTACCCCCGAACGAGCGGCCATATTGACGAACGCGCGCGCTATCTACATTCTCTTGTTTCCTCGAATTGTCAACAGTTTTCTTGTTTTTCGATCTAATGCTCCAATCTAATATCCCAAAGCTATAAGATAATACTGGCACAGCAAATTGACCAATTGCAATAGTTTTATTTCGTCCGTTCAATTCACTTTCAAGTATTAATCTTAGGCGTCGTTTGTATACCGTTACTTTCTTCTACTCCAAGATATTTATAAATTGATTCTTGACCAATGTCCTCAATAGTGGTATGCTCATCAAGCTGGATGTTTTCACTTGAGACAATCTTCCCTCTTTTGAGTGTCGCTTTTTTGCACTTCTCGATTCCAAATTCCATACAAATGTCGTCACTGTAAGTTTTGACGATATTTAGTAAGATACTAAGTTCTTCGTCATTTTTTGCGAATAATTTCAAATCGTCCATGTACAGAAGATGCGAGACTTTATCTTCATTTGGCAATAATATTAATACATACCTCAAACCTGCGTCATTGAGGCATTTTGTCAAAGGAAACAAGCTCTTGCAGAATAGAAGTGGTGATAACGAATCACCCTGAAATATTCCTCGTTGTATGTGACATTTCTTGATACGATTTCTTTGGTCTCCGTTCTTATTTTCATACTTGTATTCCAATGTAGCATCATCTAGCTATGCATGCGGGCCTTTTAATATCCAACTATGTGGCACACTATCAAATGCTTTCTTGTAATCAATCCAACCTACACTAATATTCTTCTGCCTCTGTTTACAATTTTCCATTATAGCTTTACTCAACAGAAGATGATCCTTACAGCCATACGTATTTCTACAACAACCTTTTTGCTCTAATGGCATTACATTATTTGTAGCTAAAAAATAAATTGCATTCGTTCAGTTATAATTTTATACATTGTAGGTAAACATGTGATAGGTCTATAATTTTTTGGTTGTTCAGTTTGTGCAGACTTCGGTAACAAATACGTAACCCCTGTGGTCAGCCATACAGGTGCGTCTTCAGGATGAACTAAAGCATTATTAAGCAAAGTTACTAGAATAGTATGAGTGGATGTCAGTTGTTTTAGCCAAAAGTTGGATAATTTGTCTGGCCCTGGTGCTTTCCAGCTAGAACTTTTCCGAAGGGAACTAGACAAATCACCCAATGTAATTTCTTCCCAATTCATATCCGGAGAATCAGCACAATCCAATTCTTGATGTTGAATCCATTTAGCTTCTGAATTATGCTTTTTGTTATCTTCCCAGATTGATTTCCAAAAAAATTCTATTTCATCTTTTGTTGGTGATTTTTTTATTTCAATGTTTTTTTTCCCAAGCTCTCTGTAGAATTTATTTCCATTTTCTGAGAAAAGTTTATTTTGTCTAAATTGCAGCGTTCTTTTTGTGTATCTTCTTATTCTCTGAGCTTTTGCCTGGATCTTCTGTTTCAATTGCTCTTCTACTTGAACCGCATCTTGGGACTTGTGTAAACTATTCTTTTCAAAAAGTTGCCGTTTCTTTACAGTTATTTTATACGAAAGATTAATTTTAGTTCTTATTTCATGAAACAAGGATAGGTCTTTCCGCCATGAATCAATTTGTTTTTGAATTCGTATTTTCCACTTTGGTGTAATACGATTGTTTTTAAAAAAGTGATTGTTCTTTTTTCACAAGCTTGTCTGTAATAACTGAGGCCGTTCCATAAAGTAGATGATTAAGGCTTGTTATGTCTATTGGATGCAATTCAACAATAATTCTGTCTAAAACAGCGTTAGCATTAAAGATTAATTGTTCTGCTTTTTTGTTTAATCTTATTTTAGCGAGGCGTTCACGGGAGTTTATGGGAATATTTCGAATTTGTATCCATTGAGAAATAATTTCGTCCATTAAGTTGGTACTTTCTTCAGTCAAACAGAATTGCACTTTCTCTAGATTGTGTTCATTGACATTCAGTTCCTCTCTACAACCCCTATCTGGTACCATATTGTCTAGTTCTTCCATCACGGGTATCGGAAAATCTTGTACGGGAATGACATTGTCCAGTTCTTCCCTTCTGAGTTGAGTCTGCAGGACTACCCCATTAATCACAACTCTTACATCTTGTTTGATTACACTTAACTCGTAATAGTTTTTTTTTCTTTTCAATGAATCTCCTTTGATTCGCTAGCTTGTTGGCATTCACTTCTGGTCTTTTATTAGGAAATTGCGTTCCCGCCAAAGTTGGTAGGTTTGTTTCAAATTTATTGTCCCCGTTGTTTCTTGCACATAAAAATGGCACCAAAGTAATTCGGTATATTCCTCTCTACTCCATGGTTGGTGTTAGTATGTATGATTAAGGTTATCATTATCATCAACCTCGTGCTCTATTATAGTTCCAGGGTCATTTTGAATTGCTTCGTTATAATATCATGGTTCCATTTTCGATATATTACTCTAACATACAGTGCATCTTTTTACCAACTTCCTTGATTTTAACTTTCAAGAGTAGTATTATATCCTGTATATATAGTCCCTCCTCAGGCCCACCCCCTAAAAATTTTCGAAAATTTTTCGATCGGAGATGCTTCTGCTCATCGATAGCCATCTTTTCACCAATTTTCGTTGCTCTACCATAAGGGCTTAACCTCCATTTTAATTTTTTTGTTTTTAAATCACCCCCCACCCCCACCCCGTATGGATTTTCTAGAAATGTTTTGATCGGAGCTGCTTCTTCATCTCGATATCTAGCTCTCCGTTAATTTTTGTTCCTCTACTCCGTCAATTTTTGTTCCTCTACCAAAAGGCTTAACCGCCATTTTCTTTTAAGGGTCTCCCGCCCCTAAAAAATTAGCAGACCTTCTTCTCCATAAGGGTTTAACAGCCATTTTGGCTCCCGCGGCCGCTTAGCGCTCGCTCGGGGGTTGATAAAAATATGGGGGTTGAAAGGAAAAACACATACATATATTTATAATTTTATTTAAATACAAGTTGAAACTCGTGCCAGCTCATTATGATTAACTTCTTATTTTCACGTAGTCCCGGTAGCTTAATGGTAGAGCGTAGGCGTACTGAGGCTAAGGTTCTGGGTTCGATCCCCAGCCGGGGCATACTTTTTTAGCCTAAGCATTTGATATTTATACTTTTTACTACAGCATTTAATATTAATATTTAAGTTTTGCTCCTTCAGAACATTTTCTTTAACAGAAACAAATCACCAGTTTTTAAAATCGGTAAATTCATGTTGATAATCGTACACTTTGCTGATAGAACTAAAAGTAGGGGCATCTGGTTTTTGAAGAAAGTTTTCAAACAAGTACAAGCTTGTCGCTCGAGTCATTGACCCCTGGCTACGCCAGGCCAATGATTTTTTTATTCAATATTACAGACCGGATGCTGATAAGTAGTGCCGGCGTCTTGTGGTCAGTTACGGCTACAAAGTACATGTGCAACTTCCGGTTGATAAGGAGGTTTGCGGTTAATTAGTTTACTTGAGGCTGCTGCATTTTACAGTTTCATAAGGTAGGACTTCCGGTCTAGCAATGCATGTCGAATCTTGCGTGCAATTTTGCAATCGATGTTGATAAGATTACCACTGTTGCGTTGGTCAGGGACCTTAGGGCATGCCAATGACCACGGGTATATTAATAGGATCTCAGCACAATTGATTTTAATAGTGACCCAGCTTCTGTCCAGAACAGCCGAGATCCAGCTTCTGCCTAGCCCAGCCGTTATCTACAGTCAGACATCGTCTCAAATTTCGTAAGTACTTTAAATATTTTGAGGTTATGGGGGACCAGTGTTTTAAATTTAATTAATTGTTTTTTAATTGTTATTCAGATCGCAAACCAGACAACCCATTCAGACGTTCCATTCTTTGCCAGCACTCAAGTTTCATAAATGTAAGTCAATTTAAAGTTATATGCTTTATTAGCCCAGTGTTTTTAAAATTAATTAATTGTTTATTAATTGTTATTCAGATCGTAAACCAGTCAGCCCATTTTGCCATCCCGTTCTTCGCTCTACACTCAAGTTTCGTAAGTACTATAAGGCATTTTAAAAATTCAGCATAAAGAGTACAAGTGGCTAAAAAATTCTTCTTTCATTTACAGAGCAACATGGACCCTCCCCGCTTCCTAATTAGAAACACCCTCATTAAAGAATTTAAACGTTTTAACGCTTCAGGGAGTCAATATTTTGTTAAAATCAACCCCCCTGGTCCTGAAGTTGATCCATTAGAATACATTAAAGAAACAGTTGTCGAAATTATAGACAAACTTTTGGGAAATATAGCTCCTCACGATATGATTGGTATGACCATACGTAATACAGAAAACAATGTAGATAAACCGATCGGTATTAGCTTTAGAAGAAAAGACCAAATTGACTCAGAAATTATTTTTGCCGTTATTTCAAAAGTTACGCAATCGAATGCCCGGTTCCTCTTGACGGATAATCTAGAAATTCAAGTCGATCACATCCGAATGTTGAATGGGAACGGAGGTATCAAAACCAAAGGTAGAGCCATTGCTAGTATAAGTCATTTAAAAAGAAGCATTGTCACTGTTAAAACTGAACGCAATTGTCTCGCCAAAGCTCTAATAATCGCTATGGCCCATGTAGATAAAGACCCTCATTACAGATCTTACATTCAAGGATACAAACTGGACTTAAAAGTAAACGAACTTCTCGAAAAATCAAATATTAATCTCGAATTGGGCGGGGGAATACGCGAACTTGAACAATTTCAGGCATACCTTAAAGATTATAAAATTACTGTATTTAGTGGTTTAAAAGCGGAAAACATATGGTTTCAAGGAACTAGTCACGCTGAGAAAAATCTTTACCTACTTACGACTCTGTTAATAATCATTTTAATGTAATTGTTAATCTGACTGGGGCATTCGGTACAAGGTTTGTTTGCAAGGGGTGTTTTAAAACGGGACAGAGTGGCTCTAGGCATACTTGCGATGAGACTTGTTCTGGCTGTCTAGCAGCGCCTCCATGTACGTCGGGCAAAGAGCGTAGCTATTGCGATATATGCCGCCGCTACTTCCGTAGTGATAAGTCCTATAAAAAACATTTAGAAACCGTTTTTGGTAAAACCAGTAAAAAATCTGCATGCCAAATTAGACGTAATTGTGCCACTTGCGATATGTTTATTCACAAAAATCACGAGTGTTTCAAAGTATTTTGCACAGTATGCCGGAAAAATTGCATTCCTGGTCACCAGTGCTTTATCCAGCCATTACGCCCTTACGTAGCTAAAGACAACTTTATGTTTGTAGGCCTATTCTACGACATAGAATCGACACAAGACACTCAGATTGGAGATACCGAATCGTATTTACATAAACCTAATCTTCTCGTCGCTCAAACAGCCTGTAGCTTATGCCTAGAGAAAGACAACCTTACCGACTGCCCCAAGTGTGGGGTCAGGGAGAAAATATTCTGGGAGAACCCAATCGCCGAATTTTTTTACTTTTTATGTGAAACCAGGCCGGGTATCGAACATATCTATTGTCTTCCCCCATGGAAATGTTGTATACAACCTGTATACAATTGTATACAGGAAGTACAATTTGTATACAACCAGTATTAAAATTGTATACAATATCTGAATGGATGTTAAATGTATATAATTTGTATACCGTGTATACAAGATGGTTTAATACATTTTGTATACAATGTTAATACAAATAAATTCTAACTAGTCAAACAAAAACTGCAATTTTTTATTTAAAACTTTATAAATAATTTCTGATGTTTTTAATTTAAATTTAAATTTTATCTGATGCTTACAAAAACTAATGTATGCAATTTCAAAAAATTTTACCACAATTATAAAGTAGATAAGACTTGCATGACTAAAGTAGTAGATCCGACAAGATGGCTGCCAACACCAACAAGACCTGCCTGCCATGTGTTCCTAAAATAGAAAACCTTTCCGTCGTCTTCCAACGCATTGGCCTAAATAGGAAAGTATTTTTTACATTATTTAAGTGTTAAATAATTGTTTTCACGCACAAAACTAGGGCCTTATGATTGGGAAGGTGGGGATCTTTGTAGGTAGGAGTGTAATCCCTGGGGCTTGGTTCATTAGCATCCTAGCTAGCCTAGGCTAGGCCCTAGGCGCCTAGTCCTTGACCAAAGTGAAATGAACTCACTTGAAAAGGTTTAGCTTCTAGCATCCTCTTTATTCACTACTTCACTTTGGTCAGTCAGTGCTGCCAACTTACACACACACATTCAATACCCTACATCATTCCCTTTTTCTAAAAGTGTTTTTGAAACTACAAACTAGGTACCTCCAATATTTATTGAATGAATAATGTTTTATAATGTCTTTGATCTTCACTTCTTCTATGTAACACAAATTATGGTTATGATTGAACTACATACTACGTTTCATTAACATAAACATAATTAAACTTCCACGTTGGTAAACTACTGATTGGACGAACTATTTTGTTTTTAAAAACTACTAATAATGGGAATTGTCAATGGAATGATAAGGACACCTCACATGATCATTAATCTTCTACAGTTGATAGTCACTCATCCAAAACCCGGGGTCTGCGTTGGCGGCTCGGCCTGGCCTCTTCGCTCCCACGGTTCCTGGTCGGAGCGGGGTTGATCTGTCTCCTCTACAGGTCTAGGAGACTGTGGAGAAAAATGGAACATCTATGTTTTGATTAATTGTGACTATAGGAGGAGGGTGATGATTGTTCTCCAGTGAGGTATTTGCTGGTTGGTCGGGAACATGGTTCTCGGGTTTTGTGATATGTGTCAAAGGGGATTGGATTGAGTGTAGGTTTTGCAGGTTGTGGGAGTAGTACTTCCTACGTGGCTCACGTTCCACGGTACTGACCCGGGCTGGCGAACAGATCGTCACGGCGTTGCCATCCCTCTCGGTAACCTCAAACGGTACTGTGTTATACGGTGTGGTAAACTTGTTGCGTTTTCTTTTTGACGCCCAACACGTAGTCTCCTACAGATATGTTGCTGCTTACTGCCCCTCGTCTTTGATCGATGTATTTTTTTTCCCTAACTCCTTCATTTCCCTGTCCCGATCTCGGAAATTCTTCATCTGGATAGGTACATGATTGTATCTTGGAACTTTATCACGAAGCTCTCGTCCAAACATCAATGAAGCCGGAGTGCAGCCCGTTGTAGAATGGGGTGTTGTTCGATAGAGAAAGAGATATTCTCTAAAGGCAGTCTTGATGTCTTGATCAGCTGCTGCTGCTATGCGAAGTCTCTTCATTATGGACCGATTCTGTCGCTCCACTTCGCCATTCCCCTGCGGCCACTCTGGCGCCCGGTATCTCAGCTCGATGTTGTTGGTGTTTACAATAATCATGGAAGTCGTTGCTAGTGAAGTATGCCGCATTGTCCATTTGATCGATTCCGGTAGTCCGAATCGTGCGAAGATTTCTTCTAACAGGTCAATTAGTTTTAGCGGTTGTGACGCTAGGTGATAGCACGGCCTCGTGGAATCTTGAATATAGTCGATGACAACGAACACGTATTGTCCTTTGGGAGCGGTCCCCAAGTAGTCTATCGCCAAGTCTTGCCACGGTCTGTCTGGTAATCTGGTTCGAATCACAGGTTCTGGGCGGCTGGGTGAGCTGACCACCTGGCACCCATGGCAGTGTCTGCAGAACGTTTCCACTGCCTTATCTAATGCTGGCCACCAGACTTTTGAACGCAATTTCTGTTTCATCAAACTTGCCAGGATGCCCCTGGTGTGCTAGTTCGAGCACCCTGTCTCTTAGGTTTGTAGGTATGAATATGCGGGTTCCCCGGATAACCGTGGTTTGGGTACACGCATAGTTCACTTTTGATGAGTTTGAATTTCTTCAGCTCATCCGGCCATGTGTCGGTTTCGATGTCCCCCTTAATAGAGATGTTTCCGGGTTTCTTGTCCCGGATTCTTTTTTTCGATTTCTTCCAGGCTCATAGCTTTGGGAACAGCTTGACTTGCTACCCATCGAACATGATGATCTGGATCTTCTGTTGTTTCGGTATTCCTCGAGTTAACTGATAGTCTCGCAGTGGGCAGCAATATTGCTTCTCCCTGGCTGGTATTCTACCTTGTAGTTATAGCACTGGAGTCTAAGCAACCCATCGCTTTCTACTCTCGCGCATGGCTTGGACTTGGTCCCGAAAATGAAATTTGGAGTGTTTATGGTCGGTTATCAATGTAAACTCGCCCCGTACAACGTAGTGGTGGAATCTTTCGCACCCCCATACCCGTCCAAGTGCCTCGCGTTCGACCTGACTGAACTTTTTCTCGGCATCTGTGAGTGACCTGCTTGCGAACTCTATTATCCTTGGCCCATCTTCCTGGTTCTTGAACTAAGACGGCCCGAGCCCATACGGGCTAGCATCTGCGATGATCGTCGTCGGTGCTCCCGGTGTATAGAATCCCAAAGTTCTCTCGTCTGATAACATTTCCTTAAAATTGTTGAACGCATCCGTCTGCTCCTGCCCCCCCTTGAAGCTAACGTTTTGTCTCAAAAGTCGCCTCAGCGGCTCTGTAGCCGTAAATATTGGGAAGGAACCTGGAGCAAATACCCTGCCATACCAAGGAAACTTTTTCAATTCCTCTTTAGTTTTTGGTTCCCTAAAGTCCCGGACCGCCATACTTTGCTATGTAGTGGCTTGATCCCCTGACTGGAAATCAGGTGCCCTATGAAGTCCACTTTAGGTTGCTGATCTCACACTTTTCTGGATTAAGTTGAGCCCCTTCTCTGCGAAAGTCTGCATCACCCAAACCGCAGTCTGTGGTCGTGCTGTGCTTGGGTTTTTCCGTGAACGATGAAGTCATCTATAAAGACGCATACTCCTTCGCACTCGGGTACAACGTCTTCTATTATGCGCTGAAATATTTCGGGCGCGCAGTTGATCCCAAAAAAGAGCCTTTTGTACCTGTACACCCCTGCGCTGGATATAAAGGTTGTTATCCTCGTGACCCCTCGTCGAGCTCAATCTGGGGAACGCAGAGCGAAGGTCCAACTTACTGAACACAGTGCTTCCTCGTAGTTCCGGCGTTATCTCTTTAATGGTTGGTATCATGTGTCGCTCCCGTACAATTGCAGCGTTTGGCAACCTCATGTCGACACATAGTCCCCAGCTTACCTGATTGGTCTGAGTCAAACACCACCGGTGAAACCCACTCTGCTGGTTCACGCACCTCCTCTAAAGGTCATTAGCTAGGATTCTTCTATTTTCTCACTTACTTTCGTCTTTAGCTGGTGAGGCGTCTTCCTGACTGGCAATGCCACTGGTGTGACATCTGTCTTAATGCAAAGTTCAACTTAAATCTTTAAGCTTCCTACGCCGGTGAAGACAGTTGGGAATCTTCCTTAACCTTTTGCAGCGTAGTCTTTCCTTGCAGTGTAGAATTCTCTTGCAGTGTGAATTCTCTTGCAGTGTAGAATTCCTTGCAGTGTAGAATTCTCTTGCAGTGTAGAATTTTTTTCTTGGGTGGGCTGGAACTTATTGCATTCAGAGGAAACCCGGTTTTTAAAAAGCCCAGGTCTCTGGCAGAACTGCTCCCCAAGAGAGGTACTCCGTCACCGCTACCACTAAAATATTGTTTCTTGGCCCTTTTCCCCTCCAATTTTCACTTCTGTGGTGAATTTGCCCAATACTTTAAGGGTTTGGGTACTCCCATAAGGATAAAAGTTTTTGTAGTAACTGTACATTTCCCCTTGATTTTTTCTGCTTGCAAAATCCCCCCATGTCCCTTTCCCATCTAGGACATTTCAGGAAAACCCCCCAATCAATCATCAGCTTAATTGAAACACCTCCCACCTCAGCTTTTATGAAGCAATCTTTATGCCCGATCTCCCCCCTGACAGCAAAGGTGTAACCTTGGGCTTCTTCTTCTTCTCCTTCATTTAAATTATGACTTTGGACCCCATTTTTTCCGTGAAGAATCATTTTTATCTTGTCTATTTACATGTTTGTCACCCTTGGTTTTACATGTTTTTAGCAAAGTGCCCCTCAATACCGCACTTCATACCCTTTCCTCCCTCTAGCGGGACATTTCGCGTCGCGCGCGAGATGGTTGGTATTACCGCATCGATAGCATGCTAGCCTCGAGCCAGGCCGACCGGAACGCCGGTTTTCTTGACTGGCCGGGCGATGACGTCACCCGTGCAACGTTTTCAGCCTCGCCGAAACTAGCACACGTTGTGTGCAGGCTTCAATTGCTCTTGCGATCTCTTGAGCCCTATCAATAGTTAACCTGTCTCCCTCTTTAATGAAATCTTTACGTACCTCGGGTAATCGGGATTTCTCCTCAGTTGGTCTAGGATATTATCTTCCTCTTTATCCCCAAAGTCACAGTAACAGCTCTGGCCTCTCAGACGCGTAATAAACTGGGCCACCGTTTCCTCGCCCTGCGTCATTGCGCGGAACACTTGGCGCTGGTGGGCGAAGCAGGTTTGAGGTTTGAACTGTTCGTCCAACACAGACTTGCATTTAGCATATTCACACTCACCCTGGCTACTTCTCGGCTCGCCGACGGAAGTGCAAACCAGATGTCTTGTACAGCCGCCCCCGCTACGTGTTAGTAGTAGAGCCCTTTGTCTTAGTCCTGAAGTTATGCCCTTCGACAAGACGTACAAGTCAAACGCCCTGAGCCAGCGGTCCCATCGCTGTGAGGTGCTGGTGTGATCCACGCCGGGCACGAAAGGTTTGATGCTGGAGTTCTCTGAATCCATTGTAGCTTACGTTGCACGCTCGCTCGTATTGAAACACTGTTGTACACTACCGAATTCAATCACTGTTTCGTGTATAACATCGAATTGAATCACGCTTTTTTCGTCGCCAATGTAATGAACTCACTTGACAAGGTTTAGCTTCTAGCATCCATCTTTATTCACTACTTCACTTTGGTCAGTCAGTGCTGCCAACTTACACACACACATTCAATACACTACACAAAGTTTACTAGAATGTATTATAAGCTCTAGGCCTTTCTTTAAATGTCCTGACTAACGAGAGAATATTAACACAGTGAACCCAAATGTAAGGCTAGCCCTAGACTTAGTTTCCTCTTGATCAGCAAGGGCCAGGTGGGGGGAGAGTAGGGTTATGTTTGGGGCCTAGCCCTACACAATGTAAATATATAAATGTGTTTGCTCTAATAGGTAGGGGCCTAGGCCTAGGGTAAATGATTCAGGCAAATTGCTGAGTAAGCAACAGTGAATCTAAGTGTAAGGCTAGGCCTAGACTTGCTCATTATCCATTGGTCAGCAAGGGCCAGGTGGGGGAGAGTAGGGTTATGTTTTGGGGCCTAGCCCTACACAATGTAAATATATACATGTGTTTTGCTCCAATAGGTAGGGGCCTAGGCCTAGGGTAAATGATTCAGGCAAATAGCTGAGTAAGCTTAAGGTAGGCCTAGGCCTAACTTAAAATAGGGCTGCTGGGCTTGGATAGGTCTAGGGCCTACAAGCGTAAAATTGAAATTGGGCCTGGCTCTTATGCAAAAACAATTGGCCTACAATAAATAAATTAATCTCCAATGAACTGCTTATTTTCAGATGCCATCCAGGAGGTTGATACCAGTTCTTCGAGAGAATGCCTTCAGTCAACCCCAATGGCGCCATTAAAGAAACAAATACTTTTAACCTACAATGCAAATGGATGCATCCAGAACGTTTATTTTGGCCAAGGCCCTACCTTTAATTGCTATTTTAGGCCTCTTGCTTTTGATTTGACTTGTACTTTGAGTCACACTATACAATAAATACAAAGCATTTAAATGCAACTGGTTTTTTTATTTTTTATGC
>JAMZAV010010523.1:0-25989 GCA_024449915.1 Sweltsa coloradensis
CAATATACAAATTTCTAATTCATCATAGACGACAACTTTCTAATCATTATGATAACGACGAACTTCTAAATTTCTCATCCATAGTTATATATTTAACAAAATTTCTTCACATCATACACATTTCTTTCTTTTCTTTATTTTCATTCACATACATAACTTTTATTTTGCTATTGCTTTTATTATCAGCAATTTTTTTTGTTATTTATACACTTAGAAAACAATCTAATCATCAAACATAGCTGCATTAACTCTTCTCATTTACTTTCATTCACAGGCGGCGCAATAAAACCTAACCGGTTGAAGCGCCCTAGTTCCTCACGTCGTCGTCAATTATATCTGCGCCTGCAGGGTTGGCTTGGTCGGTTTTAATCAGTTCTGTGACTGATTGGGTGTTTATATTTGGAATTAATTGCACATCACAGTCGTAATTGGATGAGCGAAGCGAAGACTTCAATTTCACCGACCCCCCAAAAAATTTAGCTCAGGTGTTTTTTTTTTTTTTTTTTTTTTTTTTTTCGTTTTTCCGTTTGTTTGTTCGCTCTCTACCGGGCAAACGGTATATGCGATCTTGATGAAAATTTGACACGACCTTCGTTTTCTCTGAACTTAGACTTGCTACATTTTTGGGTACAATCGAAGAAATATTTCTCATGAATATCGTACTTTTACGATTTTTTTCGATTTTTAGTGCGATATTTTCGTGCCATTTGGGCCAATTCTGACCAAACGGGTGGGGCTTCAACGTTCATATTTCACATGGACATTAAGGTAATGGTGATGTATTGCTTTCTGAAAGAAAAAGTTGAAAAAGTTAGCCAGAATCGAGAGAAATAAAGCTTTTAATATACGTTTTTTGACTTTTTGTGCGATATTTTCGTGCCATTTGGGCCAATTCTGACCAAACGGGTGGGGCTACAACGTTCATATTATACATGGACATTAAGGTTATGGTTATGTAGTACCTTTTGAAAGAAAAAGTAGAAAAATTAAGCCAGAATCCATAGAAATAAAGCTTTTAATACAAGTTTTTTACGGTAAATAAAACCAATTGACAAGAAACAAAAGAAACTTGACAACATTCACCTACAATGCGTAGGCAGCAAAACAAAGCACTTGCAAAAGTAAAGATATCCCACGCAAACTAAAACCTTTAAAAAGCTCATCCATCAACGCGGCGGGACTTTAGCGTTTTCCTAGTTTTATCATAATGAAGTCAAATTTTCCGTATTCCGTCATAAACAAATGATTAAAATAGCAGATTGTGATAGGCGTTTGGTGGAGGTGCCGGGTAGAGTAAGAAAAGTTAAAACTTCATATGAATAGCATTGTTGGTGGAGGTGCCGGGTCCTCACTTCTTAATGTAATTACTTTAATTTTGGAGGAAGGTATTATTGCTGTGGTATTTTGATTAGTATAGCGCACGTGTCGTTGAATTAATTGTGTTTCAGATATGAAGGTCAGTGTACTATAAGCAACAAATCGCATCTCAGTACTTGTACTTGCTCTACTTATTAAACAGAGTGGACTTTCATAAACGCGTATATCATTACGATCTTAGGTACCATCAGGGGCGGCTCGTGTATAGGTGCACAGGTGCACGTGCACCCCCAAATATTTGCGCGAACTAAATTCCAAATTTAAGGTTCGAAGCCAATCTCGTAATATTCCCAATAAATCGTTGGATTGTTTGTATGGATATTTTGGCTGGCCCAGAGCAAGGCATATTCGGCAAAAGTCATTCTGCAGTAAGTGCTGCCGCTGGGGGATGACACTCTTGAGTGTGCACACATTTTTACGTGGTTTTAACACGGAAAGGCCGGCAGAACAAGCCTCAGGTTGTCTTTTGTTATACAACGTCTGGTATAGCTGGGTTTTGTGCACGTGCACAAGGGTCAAAACCGTTACTTCCATTCAAACGCCTTGGTATTGTGCTCGCACCATTCATTCACCCCCACACTCCGGCCAGTAGCCAGTGAAAGTTGTTGGCGACAGGGTTGGTGAAGTGAGATCAACAGCAGTTTTCAAGTGAGTGAAGAGTGTTAAAATTATTATCGTGCCGTAAAGTGAAATTAAAATATGACTTTGGTAATAAGCGATCTAAAAATAAACAGTTTTTTAAAATGACCATTGGAAGAACAATTAGAAATGTTTGAGGGCGTGTCGGAGGAGATGAAGGGACATTATTCGGGTATGTAATATTTCAATCAAGCATATAATAATTATTTTTTTGGAGGGTTTTCCACAATAAACAATTACACAGGGGAGTTTTTCCCGACCAATAAATTCGAAAAATATACTCTAAAGTCGTTTTCCGGGTACTTCAGACCACTAGTGTCTGAAAAAATTTCCGCCTCCGGCGGCTGGGGCTGCGACCCAGACCCCTTTGTTTCCCGCAAAATAAGACTTCGAAATTATGTGCACCCCCACAATAATGACTCACGAGCCGCCCTGGGTACCATACAACTATTAAAAACTACATTTGCAATTTAGTACAAGAAAACGCTAAAGTTGATGTTAAACAAGGGAGCGAGCCATGTGTTGAGTAACTAGGAACATTCCCATTCACCCCCGTCTGGGCCAGGGGTAGAATTGGTCCAGAGCATGGCTCTGCAAATCGTAAAAGGCGATTCAAGACAAAAAGTCCACCTCGCAAACATCAGCTAGTATAAGAGCAAAGTTAATTACTCCCAGAAACTAGAGGCGAGCTCCGGCAATCGTCGTCGGGGACACTTCATCCTTCCCTTGACGACCTTCCTGACAACGATGACAATGTCACAACGAACGATGACAAAGATGATGATGACCGCGACGTGAGAAACACCCCTTCCTCCCCTTACCCGTGGGCATTCCCCATTGAAGCTTTTTTCCGAGCATTTTCTCAGTCGACATTACGCAGGCTAGGTATTAAGTCCTCATAAACAGCCATCAAGCATCAATTAACAATTGTCCTATCGCCAATAACCTTGTTGACACCTGAAGAGGAACATGCATTGCACCCTGGACAGGTTTCCCACATAACAAAGTTAAAATAAAATATGATAAGGGTTAAAACTAACACAAACATACAAAAGATCAAGTCTGTAACTTAAATAATAAACACTAAGAATACAAATGTAATCATCAAAACACACCATTAACTTAGTTCAATTTGGCTTTTTATATCACAGGCGGCGAACTATTGACTAACCGTTGAAGCATCATTTTCAATCAGTTATATAACTGAGTGGGTAGACACTAAATTAAAATTTATTTATTATTTATAGTTTTTTATTTCATATTTCGTAAATATCGTTTAGTATACAATACTAATTTCTTCCCAACCCCGTCTGGCCGGGTAGAATTGGCCCTAGGGAAGGCCTCTGCTAATCGATCAGCCAATTTCAGGGGAAAAGTCCTAAAAGTCCAGTTATATCAGCTAGTAGAAGGGTAGTTTACTAGTTTTACTCCCTTAACTAGAGGCGGAAGAAACAAAACAAAAACAAAACTTTTTCTTTCGAAAATAGAGACGAGCTCTGCCTTGACGGACGGCGGACACTCCCGGACTACGATTACAATGACAACAACATACGATGATCATAGACGATGACGACCGCGACGTCATAACCCATCTTTTAGTGGTGGTCTGATAAGCTGAGCCCCTGCTTTTCCAAAATATTCCTAGGTAGAGTGGCGCTTTATGGCTTAACGGTGACGCGCCCTCATATAAATACCCAAACAGAGGTGTGCTCTGGCCAGTCGTTGTCGGGGTCTCTCCCCATTTCCTGACCACCCTTCCCGACGATGACGACAACGACGGACTATGACAACTAGCACGGATTTAAAAAACGATGGAACACGACTTGAGAAACTCTTTAGCTCGGGACTGGTCCTTGCAATTTGACCTACTGCATACGTGCCCTAAAGCTGATAAAAAAAACAAATATCTGAATAAATCCCATATTGTGAGGAATGGCGACAATCTTACCAGTTTATTTCTTGAAATAAATATTTAAACTTTTGTTTTTTAACTAATATCATCAAAAAAAATAAACTTTAGAACGAATAATAAAAAACGCGAATGTTATCACTCACTTTGTCTTTATATTCTTATTTCATAATAAGAGGGAATGGCACACATTGGCAGTTGGAAATAGCTTTTCGCTCAGCCAAGATGCATCGAAAGTATATGAAACATTGCAATGGTTGTCAACGAAGCCATATACATAGACGAACCCTGCGGTCATCAATTTTCAAAATTTAAAATCACGAATATGTCCGATGGAGTTCATTAAACAAAATCAAATTCGTTGAAAATTATTTATTTTTATAAATTATTTTTAAAATAAAATTTGGACATGTGTACTTGTAGCAGCCCTTTATTTCCACATTTGTGACATATGTGCAAAATTTCAGACACCGGTGGGGCAGTCGGCGAAGCGACCACAATTTGCCTAAAGCATGTCCTTTACTCTCTTTATAAATTTTGAATCAAATTTAAATAAAACTGAATTCGACTAATTAACGCTATCCTAACGTTTTTGTTATAACTATTGGCCAGGTTACTCCTCCCTCGCTGACCACCGCACGACGACAATGACCATGACGACACGAACGAAGAGACAACGACGATGGGAGAACCCGGACGTGAGAACCGCCCCTTTCCTCCCCCAATACCTGGCTCGTTTTGATCCCATGTGACATCCTCCCAGTATTCTTAACAGAGTGGCAGATTTTACTGCAGAGTTATTCGCATACATTGCCCCCCCCCGTTGTGGAGAATAATTTTGTGTTCAGATGAGCTTGAGCTCATCTTGACCATACAAACTCATGAATTCAGGGCATCATTGGTAAACGAACATCAATTTTATTTAGAAAACTAAACTGTAGGGGTTCTATAATAGAGTTAAGCTGGATTCCTGGACACGTAGGGCACAGAGAGAAATGAACACGCTGATTGGGCCGCTAAGGACGCTTCCTAGCGCCGCGACGTTGATTGATTCCTAGTTCCCGTTCCAGATGTGAAGACTGGATACAAGCAACGATTGTAGGATTTGCGACAGACATCTTGGGATGTGGTGAAAAAAAAAAAATTGCAAACTGCAAAATGCAAACACATCATAAAAATCATTTCATTATTTATTTCCATTTAAATGAATAAAACATTTTATTTTGCTCTAACTATAATCACCATACATTTTTCCCTTATATATACAATTAGAAGACAGTATAATCATCAATAACACCATTAACTCATTTCATTAACATTAAACACAGGCGACGCAATAGGATCACACCGGTGAGCAGCCCATAGATTCTCTCACGCCCGTACGTGGTTGTCAACCTTCATTATCTCTCCAGTATGGGTCGGCACACCTGGCATCCCTCAGTCCCTTATTCGTCGGGGATCCCTCCTCTCCCCCTTAAACACCCAAGACTTATCCGGCGTCAAACGACTATGACAAAACGAAACGTTGACATCCCGAAACGTGAAAACATTCTCACCTCCCCCCCCCCCCACCCCCCCCCAACCGTCGTGGCTGTTTTGGGACCAGCAAGTGATTTTCCTGCCTATAGCGACTCGGGCTAGATTGGATGATCGAATGAAATGAAGAATCAATGCTTTTATTAAATTTGCTACGGTTACTGTCGTCACGTTACGAAAATTCGCGGGTGTTCGCACTGTCCATACCATGGAATTGATATTTCCTATTAAAAATATCGATCTTTTTGTTGGTTATCTCTCACTTCGTCGATTGCGTCGGGGCCGGCAGGGTTTGGCTTGGTCGCTTTGATTTAAAAGTCCCCCACTGAAAAATCAGTTATATAAACTGACGTCGGGTAGACTCTAAATAAAATTTATTTATTATCTATTTATTATTATTATTATAGAGTATTGGGTAAAAAAATGAGTTTGTGATACTATTGCGCGCTTTTGTGACGAGTTCCTTGCCTTTTTTGCTCCTTAAATGAACATCTAATAGTACTCGTGCATAAGTTGCCAGCCTGAGCCTGGGGTACAATTGGCGCAGATCATGGCATAATCTCGCTTATCGTAAAAGAGCGATTCAAAAGAAAGTTTATCTCGCAAACATCATAGTTAGAAACTGTTAGAATATAACTCCCCGAAACTAGAGGCTGAGCTCAAGCAGACATCGTTAGGGGAAAAACCGTCTGTCCCTCGACAAGTCCCCAACGATGACGAAACGACAATGTCTCGAAAACGATGACAAAATACGTGGACGATGAAAAGCCACGACGTGAAGAAATTCCTCGTCGAAAACTCGCCAAACGGTTAAAAAAACGGATGGCTTTGGTAAGTGAGTTAAAGGAACATCAATTAACATATATTTCTTGGTCAAATAGCTAACGAACTATCAGCAATTATAATTTACGAATATTGCCCCCGTCTGGGCCCGGGGTAGAACTGTCCAAACAGCATGGCCCTGCAGTTGTGAACATGCTAGGAAAAAGATCTAGTCCATCTCTTAAACATTTATAATATTTATTATTATACTACAAATCAGAAAATAAAAAGTCGCCCAACCGATTCGAAACCAGGGTCTTCCTAACATTCCAAGGTGAGCGTACTGACTACGGGAGTGTTTTCCCGGACTAATCAAACCGAGAAATTAATTTATTTTTTGTTTAACTCCATCATACACAATTCTTTTATTGACTTATTTCATTTAAATAAATAATAAATTGTGTTTTGCTATGACTAGAACTGACATAATTTATTTTCCTATATATACACTTTAGAAATCATCTTCATCCATCAGATGTATAATGCAACTACAATTCAGAGATTAAAATGTTACCCGTCCTGATTGTCTAGTGGTTCAAGACGTCCACCTGGAATGTGGGAGATCCGTGGTTCGATTCCCGGTTGGGGCGGAGACTTTTTGTAATTTCTGAATTGTAGGAAATAAAAACAATTACACCACGGGAAGTGTTTCCCGATCAACCAAATCGAGAAATATCATAAATATCACCAATAACTCATTTCATTTATTTCAATATCACTGCAGGCGACGCAAAATGACATCACCGGTTGAAGCGCACTAGTTTCTCTCCTGGCACCCTTAGTCCGCTTGTGTCAATGATCCCTCCCACTCCCCTCAACGGACATAGCCGACGTCAACGACTTATGGCAATACGAACGATAACAAAATAATGTCGAGCGAAACGTGAAAACACTCGTCAGGACCTTGCCCCTTTCCTCGACGACCCCCCGCGACGATGACGATGAGGACAACGAACGAGACGAAGCCGATGACGACCGCGACGAGCGAAATACCCCTTCCTACCCGCACCCGTTGGCTGGTTCTGACAGCATGGCCACCCCCCCCCCTCCCCCTATCCCCTAGACTAGAGTGCGTGCATTATGACTTAATGGTTGACGCGACCCTTAATCCTAATAAAACAAAAAAATCCTTTCCTCTTTCAACCATGGCTGGTATGACCAGCATGTGTTTTCCTGCCTATAAACGACTATTGTTTTTTTTTTTTTTTTTTCGAGATAAAAGAACTACGAATAAACTACAAACCTAAAACTATTTGCTTGTCCCTTGTAACCTTCCGCTTGGCATCAGACAACACGCGTGACGTTGCGGTGACGTGACGATTCCCTTAGACGACCCCTCGAAGACCGTTGACGACAAGAAACCACGACACGATGACAGACAAGAACGACCAGACGTGAGAACCCCCCTTTCCTCCCCCCCCCCCCCCCCCCCCCCCCCCCCCCCCCCTTCCCTTCCCTGTGCTGGTTCTGACCACCATGGGCTCCTCCCTCCCTAGGTTAGTGTGGGGCATTATGACCAAAACGGTTGACGCGTTCCTTAACCTAAATAAACCAAACCAGAAGCATGGCTCTGTAATAACAAAAGGCGATTCAAAAGAAAAACTTTACATCGCAAAATCTACTAGGAAGAGGGAAGTAACATTATAACTCCCCGAATCTTAGAGGTGAGCTCTGGCAATCGTCGTACGAGGACACCCACCCTTTCCCTGGCGATACACTTTCCCCCCTAGCTAGAGAGGCGTTTTATTACCTAACAGTAGACGCACCCTTATCCAAATAAAACAAAAAAAATATATAAAAAAAATAAACAATACAGTTTGATAAAAATCATTTAAGATGATACTAGTAAACAAAAATTCACCTACATTATTAGCTTATTCAGAATATCACTGCGGCTTGTTTGACCTGAAGGTTAAAGCGCATTGCTTTCTTGCGTTTATATCCTTCATACGTTGAGTATTGGCTGGCAATATCCTAAACGTATAATATTGCGAATTAAAGAGGGCGATCTGCAATCGGCGTCGGGTTTTTGAATCACACCCCTGCCCTGAGGACATCCCGCGTCCCAGACGACGACGGAGTATGGGACCATGTGACCGATGTGATGAGGTCCCCTCCAATTTTCATCCAGATCGCATTATGCCGTTTGCCCGGTAGAGAGCGAACAAACATATAAAGAAAACAAACCAAAAAAACAAACAAAACAAAAAAATGGACCCAAAATGTTTGTTAAGGGGTCAGTAAAATTAAAGTCTTTCGCTTCGCTCATCCAATCACAGGGCCACAACATGAAGCACCCGAGATTCTCACGGTTTGTCGTCTAACGGTAAGGTGGCTTCACATTCACCAACCGCCTCGTGATACGTATGGACGCGTGATAGGTATGAGATATGTATGAGCTGACCGAAGGGAGCACATAATGAAAATCGTGGTAAGTGTCGGAAAGGTCAGGTTGTAGGCCTAGGAGATGTTTCTGGAGTTCAATTTTAGAACTTAGAAGGATTTGAAGCGACGTGACGTCATGCCGCGGCGCGTGAATGTTGAAACTTCGCCCAAGTTTCACCGCGTTCGGTAGTCGACGACGGCGTTGAGCGCTGTTCAATTGGTCAACGCCCTGCCCAATGACCGCGGCGCAGAGCAATGTGAAGCCGCCCTTTAAAACTCTGACATGCATAAGGGGTCTGGGCCCCGCGGGTTAGAATTGGCTCAGAGCATGGCTCTGACTAATCGAAAGGCGATCAAAGAGAAAAACGTCCACTCGCAAACACAGCTAGTATGATGGGGAAGGGTAGTATATTACTCCCCGAATCTAGAAGAAGCGAGCTCTGGCAATCGTCGTCGCTGTGGACTTAGGCTCCCGTCCTGGCGGACCCCTCGACGACGATGACGACAATGACGACAGCGACGTGAGATACGCCCCTTTCCTCCTTTACATGGCTGGTTCTGATAGCATGGACTCTCCCTCCCCCCCCTCCCCTAGGCTATGAGTGGTGCATTTTGACCCCAACGGTTGACGCCCGTCCTTAATCCAAAATAAACCAAAAAAAAACTAAACCCCTGAGTTACCAATAGTGTTCCTTAAATATTTGTTTTTGAGTGCATACAGGGATCATAATTTGGAATTCAGCATATCAACTAATCTATAAGAAAAATATGCTTTTACGTCAGCGATTATTCTTTTTTCCCCAACTTTTAAGTTTGGCCTACAGGGTGGCATCAATAAGTGGCTATACAAATTAATATGTGGTGTTTAAGAAATTTGGTCAGGAAATTTTCCATTTCTAAAAAAACTCATTTGTACGACCGTCCCAGAAGTGTATCTTCATTTTTCTAAATAGCTTTTGACCAAAGTTTTGTAGAAAATATTGCCCAAATGAGATTAAAACTGAAAACAATTCGTTTTTTCACTATGTAAATTAAGATAAAAATATTTTTCAAGGAAAATAAAAGCCGGAAAAAAGGTCCGTTTTTGGTTTCATGGGTGACATTTTTTTTTGACAGTACCAAATGTTGCTAGGATATATTTAAATTACGGTTACTCCGTCCTGGGCCCGGGGTTAGAATTGATATAGCTGCTGCTTATCGTAACGACGATTCCATAAGAAAAAGTAAAAAAAAAGTAAAAAAAAGTAAAGGGGATTTATTACTCCCTAAAACTAAGGGCGAGCTCAGGCCATCATCAAGAGAAAAAAGTCCACCTCGCAAACATCAGCTAGTAAGGAGTGAGTATATTTTGGCCCCAAACCTAGAGGCGAGCTCTGGCAATCGTCGTCGGGGACACTACCACTTTCCCCTCGGCACAACTCCCCGGCGACGACGCCATGAAACAACGAACGATGACGAAGCCGGTTGTGCCAACGACGTAAAACCCCCTCCTTTCAGTCACCCTCGTCGTGGCTGGTTCTGTGAACAGCTGCCCTTGCCTCCTAAATCCCCTCAGCTTAGAGCGACGCATTATGACCTAACGGGTCGTTGCCCTTATCGAACAAATAAATACCAGTTGACACCCTTTTAAAACTTATAACTCAAAAATCTATATTTTAAAAAATAAACTTTTAAAGATATTCCTAATTCCCTAATCTTATGTGACTTACACAAGCGTTTCATTATCTTATACTAACTATCACAGGCGGCGCAATATGACCTAAATGTTAGATACGGGCCCAGTTTCTCACGTCGTATTCGTTGGGGTTTGTTATCAAACAAGTACAACAAACACAAGTTCTTTGTTTTTATGTGAGGTAAGCCATTTAAACAGTAATTTAATATTGCCTAATAAATTAAAATGAATTATTAAAATAGTCATATGTGTGGTTTGCTTCGGACGACATCGAGCACTTCTTCGAGTAGCCTGTCGAGCATAGAACCACACATCGGGACAAACTTGTGTCAGGGAAGCAGGACAGCAGTCCTCCACTAGGTTAGTACAAAGTAGAACTATTCAATTTCCATCAGATAAATACCCATTAATTTATTTACTAAAACCGCCGATTAAATGTGAATATGATAGCGTAATCTGGGCGTAAAAGTAGTTACTAAAGTCACGCTGTTGGGTTCGTTACTCCTGTTTAAAAAATTTATTTATTGTTTGTGTTAAGGTTATAATAGTAGAAAATAAAATATGTTGGGAGGTTGCTTTACGGTTAATGTTCATGGTATCGTCTAGGAAAACGGTTGAAAAACGTTAAGAAAGACCCTGTGAGCGTTTATTAAAAGTTGCTAGTATGAATGGCCTTGTTGCGCGGAAAACACCGCTCTCAGGAAACGACCCGAGCTTAGAAACAACCACGATTATAAACACGCAATTCTAAGTTAAATTATTAGTTATACATCAGCATAATAAACCATAAAAGATTACAATCGATAATAAGTATTTATTAATATGTTTTAAACTATGCCTCTGGGTCCGGGGTAGAATGGCCCAGGCATGGCTCTGCTAATCGTTACAAAGCGATTCAGAGAAAAAGTATTACCTCGCAAACATCAGCTAGAAAGAGGGGAGAATATTACTCCCCAAAAAACTATTAGAAACATAGATCCACACAAACAAAAACTCATTAAAACTTCTATCCATTACCATGATCAATTTGATAAGACGAAAAAAGTTTTAAAATTTGTTTAACCTAACTGAAGTAAACAATTTTTTAAAAATTTATTGTCCATAGGAACATACATGACTCGTACAAATAGCAAAATTATTGTACAAAATAAATAATTAATGTTTACATACAGAAATAAATCTAACAAGGAATATAAATCCCCGAAAAAACCACAAAGCCTGAAAAAAGGTTAACTGTGGGTAAAGACAATTTTATAAACTAGGAAACGCGTAAGTCCCGCCGCGTTGTTGGATGAGCGTAAATGGTAGCATTGAGCTGCCATGGAACGCAGTGTATTTTACTCCCCAAAAATAGAGGCGAGATCGGCCATATTCGTCAGGAGACTTGCCCCCTCCCCTTGATGACCTCCCCGACGAAGACGACGACAACAATGACCCAGACCGATTACAAAGACAATGACGGACAACAGAGCCGATTATTATATTTACTGTGTCGTTGACAAAAACCTCTACTTGCGATAGTGTATTCAAAATTAACTTTAGAGAGATTTGCCAATGAACATCAAGGTTTACTTTGGTATTCACAGTGGAACTCCAAAATGACAACAAGGTTGGAAGTGATTTTTATTGCTCGACTTAACTGAACGTTTCAGGGCTAAGCGACGTGTGTTCAGTTTTCACTGCAGAGTTATTCGCCATCCGTGAACTTCTTAAATACATTCTACGCCGTCGTTGTGGAGAATACCTTTTTGTTCAGATAGTTAAGTCACTTCAAGCTATAGAACCATCATCAAGTCATATTTCGGTACAAGGACATCCAATTTATTTTTTTAGAAAAACAACCTCAAAGGGTATATATAATAGAGTTTTGCTGGATACCTGGACACGTGGCATAGAGGGAAATGAACACGCTGATAGGGCGCTAAGGGAAGCTTCCCAGCGTCGCGACGTGATTTCATCTAGTTCCGGTTCCAGATGTCAAGAGTGGGAGTCAAGCAAAGATTGTTGGATTTGCGACAAACATCTTGGGATGTGTTGCAAAATAACAAATAGACACCACAAGTAGTGACTAGAAGAAGATGAACCACATCAGAGACCTAAACAAAATTTCGTCTCCACTACGTCGATCTCTCGTAGAGAAGAGGGGTATTGTTAGACTTCGTATCGGGCACACAAGCCTAACACACGGATATCTCTTAACAGAGAAAAAGGTATTCCCATCTGTGACACAGTGATGTACCTTTAACCGTACATCATATGCTAGCAGAATCTGTACAAATAGATGCCTTGCGCATGCAATTGATTCTCCAATCATATAAGAACTTCTATCATATGATACAACGGCGACAAACTTTCCAAAAATTTCTCATCAACGTTAAATCTATTTAACAAATTAATTAACTTCATACACATTTCTTTCTTTCTTTCTTTTCAATTTACTACATAAACTTGTATTTGCTATTACTTTTTCATCTTCAATTTATTTTGTTATTTATACACCCCCCCCCCCCCCCCCCCCTTAGAAAACAATCTAATCATCAACATAACTGCCATTAACTCTTCTAATTTACTTTCATTCAAAGGCGGCGCAATATGACCTAAACCGGTTGAAGGCGCCATAGTTTCTCACGTCGTCGTCGTTTTCTCATCCAAAAGGTAATCTATTCAACAAAATTTAATTCACATCATATTTCTTTAATTTCTTTATTTCATTCACAAAATAACTTTTGTTTTGCTAAGGCCGCACTAGAAAAACAATATAATCACAAACACCCAGTAAAATCATCATACTTTAATTATCACAAGGCGGCGCAATACCCCTAACCCACACCCGGTTGGAAGCGACACTCAGTTTCTCACGTCCCGTCAGCTCCCAGCAGGACTTGAGAACGCCCTTTCCTCCAGCTGTCCGTGCTGTTGCTTTTCGGGACCAGCAGGAAATTCTCTCAAAATACCTAGTCTAGAGTTGTGTAACCCCGTCTGGGCCCAGGGTAAGAATAGGGAAAGTATAACTCACGAAACAAGGGTGAGCTCTGGCAGTCGACGTCAGGCCCCCCCCCGACCCTGACGACGATACTAATGACACAACGAACAATGACAAAGATGATGATTGAGACATAACTCTGCAATCGGTAAAAGGACGATTCCTAAGAAAAAGTCCCACTCGCAAACATAGACTAGTTAAAATGGGAATTTATACTCCCCCAAACCTAGAGGCGAGCTCTGGCAATCCGTCGTCGGGAACTCCCCCTTCCCTCGACAACTTCCCCGGCGACGACGACACATGACACAAACGAACGAGACAAAGACGATTGTGCCCACGACGTGAAACCACCTCCTTTCGTCACCCTCGTCGTGGCTGGTTCCTGAACAGCATGCCCTTCATCCTACATCCCCTACAGCTAGAGTGACGCATTGATGACTAACGGTTGTGGCCCTTAATCCGAACAAATAAATACATACAGTTGACACCTTTTAAACTTATAACTAAAAAATCTAATTTTTAAAAAATAAACTTTAAAAACGATATTCATAATTACATAATCTATTGTGGACTTACACAAGCGGTTCATTATCTTATACATAACAATATCACAGGCGCGCAATATGACCTAACTGTGAGATACGGGACCATGTTTCTCACGTCGTATTCGTGAGGCTTGTTTTTTCCAAAAACAAGTACAACAAACACAAGTTCTTTGTCTTTTATGTGGGGTAAGCCATTTAATCAGGTAATTGAATATTTGCCTAATAAATTAAAATTAATTTTAAATAGTCAGTTTGGTGGATTGCCTGGACGTTGGAGCAATACTTCAAATAGCCCCCTGTCGAGCATAGAACACACATCGACAAACTTGGGCAGGGAACGCAGGCATAGCAGTCTCACTAGGGTTAGTACAAGTAGGCTATTCAATTCCATCAGATATAATTCCATTATTTATGACTAACCGCGATTAAATGTGAATATGATTAGCGTAATCTTGGGAGTAATAAGGAGTACTAAAGTCACGCTGTTGGGTTCGTACTATGTTTTCAATTAATTATTTGTTTGTGTTAACTGTTATTATAGTAGAAAAACTAAATATGTTGGTTTACGTGTAATGTTGTGATAGCGTAAGAAAAACAGTTTAAAAAAAGTTAAGAGAAGACATCCACGTGAAACGTAATTTATTAAAAGTACGATAGTATAAATGGCTGGTTGCGCGGAAACTGGCCATCAGGAAACGACCCGAGCTTAAGAAACAACCACGATTAAAACGCACAATCCTAAGTTAAATAATTAGTAATTACGCCGTCATAACAACACTAAAAAAGGGATAACAATCAATATTTAGAAATAATTATTATATTTTAACGATGGCAGTCTGGGGCCTGGGGTAGAATTGGCCCAGGAGCATTGCTCTGCTGATCGTACAAGGCGATTTAAAAAGAAAAAGTCCACCTAGGCAAAATCAGCTAGTAAGGGAGGGGAGATACCACAAACTTGAAAATATAGAAAACGTAGATCCACACAAACAAAACACATTAATTACTTCTATGCCCCAGCAAACACACGACGTGGTAAAAACGTGTGTAAATTTACGTATAAACGCAACGTGTAGTGTGATTTGTGTGGTGGATGGGGAAATCATTTGAGTACGGTGTTTCCCTTGGTGGGCAAACGTACGTATTTCTTTTCCATGTTAGTGGTTGCTCGTACGTACCCTACCCACACCGCGCCACCACCGCACAAGTGTGCGTATTTTACTAGTTATGTACGTGTGTTGCCTGCTGTGGGCAAGCATGTAGGTCTCGCTACATAAGTGTGTAACTCGTACGCACCGTTACCCACACCGCGCCGCACACCGCACAAAGTGTTCGTTAGTTTACTAGTGTCCGGACGTGTGTTCTCCGTGTGGGCAACGTACGTCGAGTCGAGCTTCAATTTGTGTAAGTGTACGTACCCTCCCCCCACCCGCACCGCACCCATACTTTCAAAACGAACGTTTTTGAATATTTTTGCGAATGTTTTATGCGAGAAAAACATGCTAATAAAATATTTTAATGTTGGCAGTCATGCTAATATAAAAAAATGTATTATGTTCGAATAGTTTACAACAAGTTAGTTCCTTATTTTAGCAGTATGCTTGTGTCAATATTATGTAAGTGTAACATGGACTACAAAGTGAAACAGTTATTATTTATGATACAATCTCATAATATTTCTAAAATCTTCGAATTTGAATTTTATAGCTAAAACGCAACTAATTTTCAATGCTAACAAAAAAACATCACGGACGAAAATAAAATATAATTAACAATAAGTTTGCTTGTCGATATGGGATACATTAATGCCATTTGTGGCTTTGCACACCTATTAAGATACTTATGTTGGAATATAAATGATTTGGAGGAGCACAAAATACGTCATTAAACATCAAGTTTAGTGCTAGCATAGTATTGTTATATGTTTTCCAACACTTTTATATAAATGTTCTTAGTTAGTGGAGAATAATAACCTTTGTTATCGAGACAACGTATATTAGGATTGGCAAAAACACGAGCACGCCTCGTCAAACATGAGGCTAGTTTTAACTCCTCTCATTTATCAGTTCATCGTGGCCGAACGGACAGAGTGTTACTGGGTCGACACAAGGTATAGGATAGAGTGCCGCATGATGACCAAATGAACGCTTCCTTATCCAACTAAAACAAAAAATCTAAAACAAAAGAAATCTAAATTCCGTTTAATAACTTAAATATCCACAGCCTGCGCAATATATATACTTGTTGTCATGGGTAGTATTTATATTATTATGAATAATAATTATAATAAATAATGTGCGAGGAGGATGGGTTGGCTTCACATTGAAAATAAATCATTGAACCAATGTTAACTGGACATTTATTACATTGGAATCTTGACACTTGCACAAATATACACTCAAACACGCAAAAATGGGTATTCCAAAATCACACCCCTCTCGGTTAGCAAGTAATTTTGAACAAAAACCGTCAACAAATTAAAAAACACAAAACACATAGTTATTTCAACAGAAAATTTGACTAGTATCGTCAATAAAGGTCCAATATGCTTTATTAACAAATATTGCAGTGTACGAGGCGTTTTAAGTTTGTGTTCGTGTCGTCGTCGAGATCCACTTTCCCTTCGCTGGGACGACCCCCCGACGACGAAGACAACCAATAGTACACAACAGATGACAAGACGATGAGGCCACGGTTGTGACGATCCTCCTTTCCTCCCCTAAACTTAGCTGGTTCAGTCAGAAAAGAGGTTTCATCCTATTATCCCATAGGCTAGAGTGGCGCATTATACGCCTCTGGCCAGGTATGAGTTTGGCCCAGAGCAGGCTCTGCTAATCGTAATAAAAGGCGATTCAAAGAGAAAAAGTCCACCTCGTAAACACAACCTATAGTATTAAGGGTAGTATTTTACTCCCCGAAAATAGAGACGAGCTCTGGAAATCGTCTTCGGAACCTTGCGTCCTTCCCTTGACAACCCTTGGACGACGATGACAATGACACAAGAAACGATGACAAAGACAATGACGACCCGGCGACGTGAGAACCACTTTCCTACCCTTAACCATGGTGGTTCTGCACAGCAGGGCCCTCCTGAAGTAACAAGTTGACGCGTCCTTAATCCAAATAAACAAAAAAGTAGCGCAGATGACCCAAACAGGACGCGCCCGTAATCCTAATTATCCTCAAAAAATCTAAATAAAATAGGCCAAAACTTTTAAAGAATGAAACAAATCCATGTGGCCAAGGACTTTCTAGATTCGTGTTGTTTACGGTAGGGAACGGAAGGCGGTGAGTTCCAACAAGCCGATGCAGTGTGCTTTTGTTCGTTAGGAGCTTCATTTCAGGTTGGGTGTTCAGAAGAGCTATTAAATGATTCAAATAAGTGAATATTAAAGAGCTCGTGCTCTTATAAATTATAAGTCTCTCCGTTCGCACAGAGAATGTCATTGGACGTGGCTCTTGAACCAGCTAGGACCCGGGAGAGATATCAGCATGCTCTGCCCAAGCAAACAGAAGGTGGCTACAACCATTTAGTTTTGCAGTGTGCGTCTTGATACAAGAAATAAACTCAGATTGTACAGAGCTCCGTGTTCTTTATAACATTATAAGTTCTCGTCGGCACAGAGAATAATTGACGGGACTCTGGAACCAGCCTAGACCATGGGGGAGAAGATATCCAGCAATCGCTCTGCCCCAGCAACCGAAGGTGTCTACAACCTCTAGTTGGCGTGTGCGTCCTTGATACAAGAAATAACTCAGATTGTACAGAGCTCGTGTCTTATACATTATAAGTCTCGTCACAACAGAGAATCGTTGGACGTGGCTCTGTGAACCAGCCTAGGAACCGGAGAAGATATCCAGCATCGCTCTGCCCAGCAACCGAGGTGTCTACAAAACATCTTAGTTGGCGTTGTGCGTCTGATACAAGAAATAACTCAGATTGTACAAGAGTTTCCGTGTTCTTATAGCATTATAAGCTCGTCGCACAGAGAATCATTGCGACGTGCTTGTGAACCAGCCTGGACCGGGAGAAGATATCCAGCACAGCGGCGTGTCTGCCCCAGCAACGAGTGTCTACAACCATCTTAGTTGGGCGTGTGCCGTTTGATACAAGAAATAACTTCAGATTGTACGAGTTCTTGTTCTTATACATTATAAGCTCGTCGCACAGAGGAAAATTGGACGTTGGCTTTGTGAAACCCGCCTAGGACCGGGAAGAAGATATCCAGCATTCGCTCTGCCCAGCCAAACCGAGGTGTCACAACCATCTTAGTTGGCTTGTTGCGTTGATTACAAGAAAACAAACTCAGATTGTACAGAGCTCGTGTCTTATACATTATAAGTCTCGATTAGCACAGCGAATCATTGGAACGTCGTGGCTCTGTGAAACAGCTAGGACCCGGGGAGAACGGATATTCCAGCATCGCTCTGCCCAGCCCGACCGAGTGTCTACAAACCATCTTAGTTGGCTGTATGTTGCGTAACTTGATACAGAAACAAACTCAGATTGTACAGAAGCTCGTGTTCTTATACATATAAGTCTCGTCGCACAGAGAAGAATCAGTGGACGTTGGCTCTGTGAAACAGCCTAGGACCCCGGGAGACGATATCCAGCATTAGGCTTCTTGCCCAGCAACCGAGGTGTTCTACAACCATCTTAGTTGGCGTGTGCGTCTGGTACAAGAATAAACTCAAGAATGTACAGAGCTCGTGTTCTTATACATTATAAGTCTCGTCGCACAGAGAAAATTGGACGTGGCTCTTAGTGAACAAGCCCAGGACCCGGGAGAAGATATCCAGCATCGCTCTGCCCAGCAACCGAGTTGTCTACCAACCATCGTAGTTGGCGTGTTGCGTCTTGATACAAGAAATAACTCAGATTGTTACCGAGCTCGTGTTTCTTATACATTATAAGTCTCGTTCGCACAGAGAATCATGACGGGCCTCTGTGAACCAGCCTAGGACCCGGGCGAAGATATCAAGCAGCGCTCTGCCCAGCAACAGAGGTGGCTACAAACCATTCTTAGTTGGCGTGTGAGTCTTGATACAAGAATAACTCAGATTGTACAGAGCTCGTGTTCTTTATACATTATAAAGTCTCGTCGCCAGAGAATTCATTGGCATCGTGGCTCTGTGAACCAGCCTAGACCGGGAGAAGATATCCAGCATCGCTTGCCCAGCAAACCGAGGTGGCTACAAAACCATCTCAGTTGGCGTTGCGTCTGATACAAGAAATAACTCCGATGTACAGAGCTTGGTTTTCTTAACAGTATAAGGCCCGAATTCATATAGTCGTCACTAGGGTTCCCCTTAGCAGGGGACCCCTTGGACTGTTCAATCGAGTTTGTTACTTTCTTGGTAGCATGGACTTTCCGCCTGCTGAATTGCTACATTCCTTGTTATTTTAAGATTTTGAAAGGGTGACTTAGAACTAATTTAGCAGTATTGTTTCACTTCATTGGCCAATTTACACAAATAATTCTTTTTACACGAAGGCTAGGCATAGCCTTGAATGTTTAGCCCTTATTAATCAATGCGTCTACCCTAGGCCCGAGGCCTATGTTATAGGCATTATTCAAAAATAAATAGCAAAATAGATTATTGTTGTTCGTTGCCTAGTTATGCCTAGTTGATAGGTCTAAAACATAACTAACATTTTATGGCAATTGTATTTTTTCACAATTATAGTATGATATAGATGGGCCTTGGTATTTGTACATGATAATGTATTCAATATACCATACAAAAATTCAATAAGAACGCGGAAATGTATGAAATCCAGTATCTATTTGCAAAATAATCGTGCTTGGCCTACCCAAGGTCCAACTGCAATGAAAAAAAAGGCATGCCATGATCTATTGTCGCCAAAATGAAGCCCAAAACTGGAAAAATAACTCGATTTCGATCGGTCATTTCAACCATAATAATTACATTTACTGCATTGAAATGTTAATCAGCATTTACTGGTATTGTATTTAATTGAAATAAATGCATCCTGGAAGCACACAGGACATTTTAATTACATGCAAAGGTTATAATTCAAACCCAATGCGCAGCTGAGGAACGGCTACGCTCCCCCCTTAGGGTGCCCTTTGGGCGTCCTTCGGGAGGCCATCGGAGCTAGATCTTATGTGAGGTTACAAGCCCCCTAGGGGTCGCTTCAGTGAGGGCATTGAGCTCAAAATCTTGGCAGAATAGTGAAAATGGCTTAAGAATTTTCTTCATTTCGTGGACATATAGGAAACTTTCATTGAAATGCCATTTCAAAATGTCTGGCTGATAACTTTGGGCCAAGGTTGTTCAAAGATGGGTAAAATTAGATAATTCTCAGATAAGCGGAAAAAAAAAACTCGTGCGAAATATACCGGTTAACCCATATTTTGTTATTTAACCGGTATACTGTTTATACCGAATATTTTTTTGGGAGGGTCTATTATTTGGATTAAGGCGCGTCCACCTTTAAATACTAATTAGAGATGTGCAAAAATGGTTTTTCAAGTTTGAAAATTTGCGCCTTAA
The DNA here is from genome assembly GCA_024449915.1 of Sweltsa coloradensis. Taxonomy (NCBI): domain Eukaryota; kingdom Metazoa; phylum Arthropoda; class Insecta; order Plecoptera; family Chloroperlidae; genus Sweltsa; species Sweltsa coloradensis. The sequence goes on from JAMZAV010010523.1 coordinate 20,388, forward strand.
AAATTAAAATCCTGATTTTAGGTTTAATTTATTAAAAAATCAATTTGATAATGACCAAGAAAGGAGTTTTAAAATAAGCCCGGTATCACAAATTCCAGGACCCAGGTTAATTTTAAAAGAAAACAAGCCACAGAGAGTGAGAACACTTTTAATTTTAAGCTCAGTTTTCAGCCTAGTGTTCAAAACTTTAAGATAGTTTTACTAGGATTAAGTCGATTCCCGGCACCTCCACCAAAATACGAAATTTATGCATTTTTTGTGTAATGTCGATATTTGATATGAAGTATTTTGAGCAAATACCACGTACAAACGATTATTACGATCTCACAATCGCTCTGTGGACCTGGCACCTCCATCATTATGTACCACCCAGGAATAATTTAATTGAAATTCGTGACCTAATTCGCGTTTAAAGAAACAATTGCTTCATTTAAATAAATGGAATAAAATAAATAAAATTGTGTTTAGAGTCTACCCACCCTAGTTTATATCTTATAACTAATTTTCAGAGGGGGACCTCTATCGCATAGTTCGCGGTTTCAACTTAAAATTATCGCGAAAATTCGCGAATTGGAAATTGGTATCATTCACAACACAATACAAATGATCATGTGGGCGAACTGAATTTGAGGATTATTGCAACTTTAAAAAATGTGAATTATTTCTCAACATTTTTGCACATCTCTAGTCACAATGCACCAACTTTTAGCCTAGGGGATGCTGGTCATAACCCATCACGGGTAGGGAGGAAAGGGAGGTTCTCACGGCGCGGTCGTCATAGTCTTTTGTCGTCGTTATTGGTATCACTGTCATCGTCGCCAGGGAGGTCGGACAAGAAAAGTTGGACGGTGTTCCCTGAAGACGATTGGCCAGAGCTTGCTTCTAGATTCGGGGAGTAATATACTCCCCTCTTTTAGTATATTACATATATATACTGCAAAAACCGCCTTTAATGAATTTGATCGCCCTAATTGCTACGTTGCCCTATAGTAAGCCAATTCTATCTATGAAGTGAAAGTACAGTGATGAAAATTATAGTGATTAACTAGAATTATCGATTTATCAGGTCACTTTTAGTGTTAGCAGGATACTTTATATTATTGTTTTGTAATATTTGGAAAATACTATGTTTTCTTACTCAGTAGTAACTAACGGAATCCTTCGTCCGCCAGTCGCCAATGCCAAGCACATTAGCTAACAGCAACCACCCTTGGATGGCATAACAGCGCCCGACGCAAACGGCGCGTTGGACAATGACCATAACATAACATAACATCAACGCATACGCAAAACGCACGCACGAGCGGTGCATTTTGTCACAATTCTATGATCGTCTGTAGCTGAAGCTGTTATATGCTGTGACGCATATTACTAGTGAACACAAGTCCACAATTTCCTATTCAATGGATAACACGGGCTTTACGTTTACAGGTTTAAAACCGACAATCGGTTTTACCTAGGCCTGTTACTCGAAATCGGCGTTGCTGCAAGTTACACGTCCGGATTAAGGTCTTACAGTGTTTTTATAAAAAGGTGGAATATCTTTATTACTTTTTGATTCACTAACACGAGAAATATCTATTTACCCATCTTTGAACAGAACTGTGGCCCAAAGTTACAGCCAGACATTTTGAGAAAATGGCAATTTCAATGAAAGTTTTCCTATATGTCACGAAATTGAAGAAATTCTTAAGACTATTTTTCACTATTCTGCCAAGGATTTTGAGCTCAATGCCCTCACTGAAGCGAAACCCCTAGGGGAGGCTTGTACTCACATTAAGATTCGAGGCCTCCCGATGGCTCCCGAAGGACTCCAAAAGGGCACCCATAGGGAGCGTAGCCGTTCTCCTGCGCATTGGCCAAGTTTGAATTTATAAACCTTTAGCATTTGTAATTAAATGTCTGTGTGCTTCCAGGATGATATTATTTCAATAAATATACAATACAGTAAAATGCTGATTAACGTTTCAATGCAGTAAATGTAATTATTGTTATGGTTGGAAATGACGATCGAAATCGAGTGATTTACAGTTTTGGGCTTCATTTGGCGACAAGTAGATATGGCAGCCATTTTTCATTGCAGTGGACCTTGGAGGCCCAAGCACGATTATTTTGCAAATAGATACTGATTTCATACATTTCCGCGTTCTTATGAATTTTTGTATGGTATATTGAATAATTATTCATTGTACAAATACCAAGGCCCATATATATCATACTATAATGTGAAAAAAGACCAATTGCCAGTAAATGTCAGGTTATGTTTAGACCTAGCCAACTAGGCAACTAGGCAACGAACAACAATAATCTATTTGTCTATTATTTTGAATAAAATGCCTTATAACATAGGCCTCGGCCTAGGGTAGACGCATTGATTAAATAAGGGCCTAAAACATTCAAGGCTATGCATAGCCTCGTATAAAAGAAGATTTGTGAAATTGCCAATGAAAAGTGAACAAAAAAATGACTGCTAAATTATTCTAGTCACCGCTTTCAAAATCATTAAAATAACAAGGAAGTAGCATCAGCAGGCGGAAAGTCCATGCTACCAAAGAAGAAAAGTAAACAAAAACTCGATTGGGGGGGGGGGGGGGGGGGAACAGTCCAAGGGGTTCCCTAGCTAAGGGGAACCCATAGGGACGTGACTATGAATCGGGCCTAAGTTCGTCACACAAAAGAATCATTGGACGTGGCCTGTGAACACAGCCTAGGACATAGGAGAAGATCTCCAGCACGCTCTCTGCCCAGCAACCGAGGTGTCTACAACCATACTAGTTGGCGTGTGCGTCTTGATACAAGAAATAAAATCAGATTGTACAGAGCTCGTGTTCTTATACATTATAAGTCTTTTTGCTCAGAGAATCATATTGAGACGTGGCTCTGTGAAACAGCCTAGGACCCGGGGAAGATATGTAGCACGCTCTGGCCCAGCAAACCGAGGTGTCTACAAAACCATCTTTAGGTTGGCGGTGTGTCTTGATACAAGAAACAACTCAGATTGTCAGAGTTCGTGTTCTTAACATTATAAAGTCTCGTTCGCACAGGAGAATCATTTGGGACGTGGCTCTGTGAAACAAGCCTAGGACCAGGAGATGATATCCAGCATTCGCTCTGCCCCCAGAACCGAGGGGTCTACAACCATCTCAAGTTGGCGATTGTGCGTTCTTGATACAAGAAATAACTCAGATTGTACAGAGCTCGTGTTCTTATACATTCTAAAGTCTCGTCGCACAGAGAATCACTGGACGTGCTCTGTGAACAGCCTAGGGAACAGGAGAAGATATCCAGCATCGCTCTGCCAGCAACCGAGGTGTCTACAAAACCATCTTAGTTGGCGTTGTGCGTCTTGATACAAGATAATTAACTAGATGTACAGAGCTCGTGTATTTAATACATTATAAGTCTCGTTCGCACAGAGAATCATTGGACTGGCTCTGTGAACCAGCCTAGGACCCGGGAGAAGATGTCCAGCATCGCTCTGGCCAGAAAACCGAGGTGTCTACAACCATCGCAGTGGCGCTTTGTTCGTGTGGTCTTGATACAAGAAATAACTCAAGATTGGACAGAGTCGTGTTTCCTTATACATTATAAGTCTCGTCGACAGAGGAATCATTGGACGTGGCTCTGTGAACCAGCCTGGACCCGGGAGAAGATATCCAAGCATCGCTCTGCCAGCAAACAGGGGTGTATACAACCACTCTTTGTTGGCGTGTGCGTCTCGATAGCAAGAAATAACTCAGATTGTACAGAGTCGTTTTCTTATACATTATAAGTTCGTCGCCACAGAGAATCATGGACGTAGGCTCTGTGGAAACCAGCCAAAAGACGGGAGAAGATATTCAGCATCGCTCTGCCAGCAACCGAGGTGTCTACAACATCTTAGTTGGCGTGTGCGTCTCGATACAAGAAATAAACTCAGATGTACAGAGCTCGTGTTCTTATACATTATAAAGTCTCGTTCGCACAGAGAATCATTGGACGTGGCTCTGTGAACCAGCCTAGGGACCCGGGAGAAAGATATCCCAGCATCCGCTCTGCCCAGCAACAGAGGTGTCTCAACCATCTTGTTGGCGTGTGCGTCTCGATACAGAAAAGAACTCCAGATTGTACAGAGCTCGTGTTCTCTACATTATAAGTCTCGTCGCACAGAGAATCATTGGACGTGGCTCCTGTGAAACCCAGCCAAAGGACCCGGGAGAGAATCCAGCATCGCTCCCGCCCAGCAAACCGAGGTGTCTACAACCATCTTAGTTGGCTGTGTGCGTCTTGATAACAAGAAATAACTCAGATTGTTACAGAGCTCGTGTTTCTACCCATATATAGTATCGTCGCCACAGAGAATCATTGACGTGGCTCTGTGAACCAGCCTAGGACCCGGGAGAAGATATCCAGGCATCGCTATGCCCCAGCAACCGAGGTGTCTGACAACCATCTTAGTGGCAGTGTGCGTCTTGATACAAGAAAATAAACTCAGATTGGGAAGTGCAACTCGTGACTTGTCGTTGTTGCGTCTCCCCTACCCGTGATGGTTCTGACCATCACGGTGATGTCTCGTCACATCCCTATAGGCTAGCCGCTAGAGACCCGTCAGGGCCCGGAGGTTTGAATTCTGCTTATCGTAAAAGCGATTCAGAAAAAAAAGTCCATTCATTCGAAAAATCTGTTTGTAGTAAATGGAGTATTTTATTCCCGAAGACTAGAGGGGCAGTGGGCATTCGTCGCGAGGATACCTCCCCTCCTTTGACCGACCGACGGTACGACGCGAAGTCACAACACACCCCTTTCCTTCCCCCTTCCTGTGGCTTGGCCCCTCCTCCCTTATCTCCATAGGTAGAGTGGGCGCCTCATGGACCTAACGGTTGACGCGCTCTTATCTCAATAAACTAAAACTACCCTTATATAGTGTCACTTTCATTTTTTTTGTCCCCTTTAATTTTTTGTTTTTTCCAATTTTTAATTTGCATTTAGGCCCTACTCACTTTTAAAAAACTATAACATCGAACACTCATCAAAGTCAAAATATAAACTCAATATCACAGGCGACGCCATATTAGCACCAGTTGAAGCGCCCTAGTCATCTCGTCAAATACGTTCGGTCTGTGCTTGGCAATCCTCTTTTCAAGCAGACCGCTATAAATATGCCAACTTTTCGTCTGGGTAACCCCAAGTCTATTGACTTTCGTCCGCAATACTGGCAAGATGGGTATATTTTCTGTGTAATTCTTTTGAAAAATGCCTAGTAAACGAATACCACGTCTTAGCCCGGGGTATTGGCCCAGTGAGTGTGGTCTAAGTGCGTCTTACGCTAGAGGCAGTCTTGAGATGCGCTTATGACCACACGGTTGGTGCGCCCTTAATCCAAAATAAAATTGTACATTTTTGTAGGAATTATGACCTACTTGTCTGTGCCTGGGATAAAAATGAGGCCCAGAGCCAACAACTGTTAAATTAAATGGCGACTGAAGTGGCATAGTCCATCTTCCAAACATAAACTTGTTGTTGGGCAGATTAAATTATTCCCCAAAACTGGAGGCGAGCCTGGCCGGCGCCGTGCAAAACTTTAAGCCTACAGGTTAGAGTGCACGGGGCATATAAACTACAG